>JAECUM010075795.1:0-17224 GCA_016617855.1 Megalonaias nervosa | reverse complement strand
GGCTAAGCTAACACAACCAAACTTAGTTTCTTTTACTAATACTATAGGCCTGTTCAGATAGGCAAACCGCAGGATATGGTCAAAAGATTTCAATGTAACATGAACACGTGCATACAAAGGGAAATTAAACGCTGCTTCAGTTCCCAAGAAAGTGAGAAAATATTGAACGAACATGACAGGTAGATAGATAGATAGAGAGATAGTCAGAGAAAAAGTTAACATTGGCCTTCAAATAAGGAATTTCGATTGAACGAATGTAATATTATTACATGAGTGATGCTTTCGGAATTACTTCTCAGGAACATGCGGCTGGATGTTGCCGGACGAACTCAAACAGCAAAGAAACATTTGTACGCTTTCTAAGTTGTACGAAAAACAGCAGACAAGGCATAGCTAGCTTATTTTCATACATTGCAGAGAGATAAATGTCTATTGTATTTGTACTAATGCTGTATGATGATATGAAAGAGAGAAGGAATTGTGCAAATGTCCAAACTTGTCTCACGGTAACGCTTGTGTGATTCGAAATGTTTGCAAATGGTTGCAAATTTACAGGAAATCTATGACCCCGATCTTCCGTTCATTCGAGAAGAAAGCGCATTTTACAGTAAGGGTAATATCCCGAAATCTTCATCTCAGAATACTTCATTCAATTATTGTCTCAATTTTTGTATATGTTAGATTTATTTTCTTCATTAACAGTAGTCTATACATGTGTGTATGCATTTGGTTTGGCGGCACGTCAGCACAATATTGGTCCTATGGAATTAATTTCAGGACGTCCAGATTAATAATTGCAGAAGATCCCCACTCCAATTTTCGACGATGAATTATTTCGAATAAAAGAAAATATCAAGTACAAAAGTTGTAAACATACTGTAAAATGTATATTTAATTCAAGGTAAAGTTTTATAAAACCGATGTTTACAAGATTATAGTCCTTTCAAGCGCCGGAAAGGAATATATCATATTGTTCTTGAAATTAGAGATAACTCGGATCGAGAAATGAAGAAAAGAAAAGAAAGATGAAAAAGTTTGAGAAACAAAAAAGTGATGGAATAACGAGGGGAAGAAAATACGATTGAAAAGAAAAACAACACAAAAAAAACCCCCAAAAACATGTTATCGTAATTATGCCAAAATTTGCTGCCTGGTTAGGGATTCGAACCACCAACCTTACAAATAAAACCATTGTATGTCGAGAATTAAAATTCAATGCAATTGAGTTTGGAAACTTGAACCGAAAAAGGTGAGTGTCGAGTTAGCCCGGCGGACCCCCTACCACTTCAACCGAAGTTTCCATGACAGGGGGTGTATCTAACTGCTTTTGGCTCAGAAGACAAGAATATGATAATCCACCGAGCCACGGCTCACCCGAGGATAAAGCGCTGATTTTATTTAGAAATGTTTAGCATGGTTATAAATAGTGATGACACGTGTTCAAAACAAACATTCCTTCTCACTATATAGGGGAGAATACTCGAGAATTCCTGATTAAGGGATTGAAACACGGATGGCTAACGGAAACTTCATGTTTAAAGGACGTTGTTCTTGTTGTTTTGGTTTAACGCCATTTCTCAACACATGATAGGCTATACATGGCGAGTAGTGTATCTGGTGGAGGAAAAACCCATAAGGTATCACGGTACCAATTGTTTTTCCATAGACCTCAATGCTAATGTTTTGTGAAATAAATATACTTTCTATCCTACCTCAGCATGCATGTCACCCACTGTCACAGAGAACAATGTTAGATTGTCAATTTGACAAGGACACAACCAGGTACTCCATTGCATTTAAGAGAGATAACTCTGCTGGAACTAGACAGGGGTAAGAGTTATCTAGTCCCACCAGACACATTTTCAGTCATGTATACCACATATTTAAAAAATCATAAAAAATCCAAAATGTGATCTAGATATGAATTAACATAGTCTCACATGTTGCCAAGAGGTTCAACTTCTTTTTAAGCCTAACAGAAAGTACAACTCTTACATAATGCACCAATTACAGCTAGTTTTGTTGTTTATTCCTCAATACAATGTTCCCTACACCTTGAGCTCCGCCCACCTGGGCTTGTACAATTGGTACCGTTATACCATAAACATTGCGAGAGGAACCCTAAGGCACAGAAAGCTACTGCCAAGCTTTCCCACATATCCACGCCGCAGGCTGAATGTGAGCCTCGAACCCACGCAGACAGGGGATGTCGGTGATCTGTAAAAGCGAGCGCCTTAGACTACTAGGCCACCCGTGGCCAGTTAAAATAACTTGAAGAAACTAACTCCTACCAATTAACAAAACGTCCCTCAGGTTACTGTTATGACCCGACCTGTCACTGGATCCTACATGTCATACTGTACAGGAGACAAGGTTAGTACCTGCTATAAGCACTTTGTTGCACATTTGAACCACGATCATTTAATTAAATCTTTTATTGGGGTATGTATTAACGGAAATTCATTCAGCAATAAAAACAAAAAAACAAAAAAAAAAAACAAACTAACAGACTTCGAGAAGGACAATCCGACAGACAGACTTAAAGGTAAATGCACAAATAAAAGCAAAGGTTTACAGAAAATGGCAGAAATACTTTTTCTCCTACAAATGTACCAACATAAACTGGATACATCCATAAACATCACTTCTTCAGATTCAATATAGGTGGATGAGAAAACCGTTTTGCAAGTTTATATGGCTCCGTTGATTTTAGAGGGAAAGCATAAGTGGAGATGCATTAACCTGATTGGTCGTATTGGTGATGTTCAGTATTTGTATATAACCAGAGCGGTAGTTGACGTGAAAATGTCCAAATCAAATCATTTTGTTATTAATCGTGTGTCCACCTCCTAATTTGGGCACCTACAAAGCATTATTTTACAAACGACGAAAAGAATACATACATACATACATACATACATACATACATACATACATATATACATACATACGTACATACATACACATATATACACACACAAGACATTACAGATAGAAAGACGACAAAAAAAGGAAGCTGTACCGGTAGAAAGGGAATATATAAAATTGTTCTCGATATTACAGGGAGAGTGGAAAGAAAATGGAAGATAAGACAGAAAAATGGAAACTCGGAAAGAAATTTGAAAGCATAATGAAGGAAAGCGATGTAACATGGCATAAAAGCATGTTACCGCATTTGCGCCAAAGCTTGTTTCTTGGTCAGGGATTCGAACCGCTAGCCTTTTTATGAATGTAAGATTTGTATCAAGAAAATTCAAAATTCCGAGTAGCAGGAACGCATAGTTGAACCCCAAAAGGTGAGTATCGAGTTAGCCCGGTGGATCCCCCACCACATCAACCGAAATCTCCATGACAGGGGAGTATCTGACTGCTTTAGTCTCAGTAGATTTGTGTTGAGTTTGATAACCCACAGTGCCATGGCTCACCCGATATGCAGGACTGTCTTTATTTATTAACGCTTAGCGTGGCTATAAATAGTATTGATACATGTTGGAAACAATCACTCCGTCTAGCAATGTAGGGGAGGAAACTCGAGAATATTTGTTTAGATGATAGTATACCGATGCTATGTGTAATTCATTCACAATGAAATCATCCCGAGAGACAAAAGTACATCTGATTACTCTTATGACCCATTCTGACACTCTAATTTCTATGAGCACTCCGTTCTACACCTGATGCAGATCATTTCATGAAACCGTATGATAGGGAAAGTATTGATATCATGTGATTGAAAGATAGAAAGACAAAAAGACAAACAATCAGACAGACTGAAGGTAGATACACCAATAAAAGGAAATATTTTATATATAAAAAGACGGTGGCCAAAAATAATCTTTCTTCTACAGATATTTGAGCATATACTTGATACAACACTTCTTCAGATTCAAAATACGGGATGGTGATAAAATCTTGTTGAAAGATACCATCGCTTGATTGTACTAACTGGAGTGTGTGTTTTGGATTTTTATGGTAGCTTTACCAATTATTCGGTCATATGGCTATGATGTCTGCAGTGTGGCAGTTTATAGTTATGTCTATCAATGGAGCATCATGTCATTATGCTGCAGACATGTATCATCATGTTCCACTCTGTCACATTATCCTGACATCAGGCCGACCAGTCTTAACATTAACCTTTTAATGCTCAGCGCCTGCTGGTACCATTTTTAAAAGTCTTTGGCATGACTCGGTCTGGGTTCGAACCCGCGATCTCTCGCATCCTAGACGAACGCTCTAACCACTTAGGCCGAAAGAGCAGTTGTACTTAGAGGAAAAACACGAATGTAGATGAATCCACCTGATTTCTCGTATGTGCATGCCAACTTGTGTGTAGGAGAAATGACGCATGACACGTTTCATTGACGTAGTGGTGTGATGACTTTGACACATTTACAGATTTTCTATTTTTCAGTGTTCTTCCTTACAGAAGGGGTAGAACACTGTAATTGGGATACCTAACTTTAAATTTTCGTGTACATGACCGGCAGAAGAGAAGAAAAATACCTACAATCCCCAATTTAATGGTCTGAATTTGGACCAGTGGGTGAAATATCACCTAAGTAGTATCCTGGTTTCTTTCTTGCAAAGTATTTTGTTTGAACTGATCTTGAAAATGTCACCCCATTAATTAAAACTGTTTGACTTGAATTCGTCCCCTCTGCTGTCCGAATAATATGACATTTTTTTATGGTAGATATTACTAGTATCCCTTTCTAGTGAAAGTTGGCTTGGAAACTATAGAAAAGAATTGCAACTATGCTTTTCTTCTAATTTTGACATGCCGAAAGCAAAGGAAAAATAAAACCGTTGTTGATAGACAAGACGAAGCAAACTAAATAAATAATAACTTTCAACAAATGATAAAGAAATTATGCGAACATTGAGATAGAAAAGTGAAAAGATTGTCGAAAGAGTCCATTATTTTCTCAACATCGACACGTAAGTACACCTTATTTGCTTTTGACCAGGGATGACAGTGTCTTTGTGAGTATGGGTGGGAAGATCGGAATATTTGAAGACCCGCGAGCACCGGCTAAGCTCTCACAACCAGCCTTAGTTTCTCTTACTCATACTGTAGGTCTGTTCCGATAGGCATACCGCAGGATATGGTCAAAAGATTTGAATGTAACATGAACACGTACATACAATGGGATATTAAACGCTACTTCAGTTCCCAAGAAAGTGAGAAAATATTGAACGAACATGACAGGTTGATAGACAGAAAGATAGTGAGAGAAACAATTTACATTACAGTACACATGCACTATGTCACAATTGTACATGTTCCGCCTGGTGACTGCCATTACTGATTAAGGTTTTCATTTCAGTGTAAAGTCAGCATTTACTGATCATTTGGTTTTGTTTTCAAAAATCAGTTGGTTTGGAAAGTAACTGTCATCTCTGTCGGTTACGTTTCCTTTGTAACTGGAGAATAAACTTATGCTGTTCACGAGACGCTAAGGAAGGTATGCCTCCCATCAAGTAAGTGTGTAATTTTTTCTGAATTCTTTAAATAAAGTACAATCATAAATTTATTGCAAAAGAAGTTGATCAACCGTTTCCAAATATAAATGCACTGAGTATACAAGACTTGAAATTATTTTTTAGTGTCCAATTATATGATTGAAATAAGGATAATTGATTCTTAATAAATGGCATCTGATTGTAAATCACTCTTGACATCTTAGTCTTTAATGTGTGATTGTTCATTCATTGGATGTTCAAATGTCAATCAGTAACCCTGACCAACCCTCCATGGTGGAATTGTCATTATCATGCCTGCTGAGGTGCGATGATGATTTGTAGGTATTTTTGCATCCATTGCAGAGCATTGTCATGGAAAGAAAGTGGAGGAGATCAAGACCCCCACCATGAAGCATGGGGAATTGAAAACTCATGTGAGCTACACTGTAGTATCGTAAGAATACAACCTATGTAAATTACCAAACTTTACATCATGTCAGTTTTAACTCTTTCATTATCGTCTGATAAATTCTTCCCAAAGATAAAGGCATAATTAATGATCAAAGTCATCCAAGATCTTTGAAAGTTAATGTTTACTGATAAACTAGAGGCTGCATATCTCTCACATGAATTGAAATTATAATAAAAAGGTTGTTGTTTTTCTTAGGACATGATTTCGACATGATTTCTTTACCTTTGGTAATTAAAGTTAGAACTGGTTCAGCAGAAATGCCTATTTGAGGAACTTTTTCAACTTAAAAGATTGAAAAAATTACATGTTTTCTGACTGACTTCCTGTTCATTTTACACACACAAACTAAAGTGCATTCTAAAAGCTGTGCTAGTGTGTCTGATCTGTTATAAGATTACGCATAAGCACAATGAAATTTGTGAAAGAACAAAAAAGACAGACTGGATTAGATAAAGTTCAGATAAAGATTTTATGAAAAAAAAAATAAGGTGGAGTATCAGCAACATATGTGGACTAAATGAACTTTACGCCAGGATGCCTTCATTCACAGTTTATAAGAAAGAGTTGTTTAGACCAGCATACCATGTTTATATGTCATAAGATACCTAATGTTCCAGCCCCGTAACATCCACATTACTATAAGAAGGAGAAAGATTAATTCAATATGATACAAAATAAAATGTAAACTTTCTCCTCATTTCTCCTCAGATTTTTACGCCACAGATTAGTGGTTCAGAACTGGAGTTTGTATACGGCTATGCATTTTGGCCTTAGATCGAAGGCAGACTGGCACAAATTGCACAGATAGATGAACCTTTACAAAACTAGGTTAAGTTTGAGACTAGGAGGAAAATGAGGCCATGAGACAAAAACTGGGTCTAATACAAGACAATTGTCACACTTCTGCACATGCATATATGTGTCTCTTATACACTTAAGCAGCAAGATAACAGAAAATTCTCTCTGAAACAGATATGTTTGGATCTATTCTGAATTAATCCCAAAATGTCTTTCCTCCCTGCATTTCAGGAGAAAATGAAAAGAATCTCTGGGGGACAAGGAATTCAAGGTTTAAATAAAAATATTTAAAGTAATAATGGCTACATTGAAAAAGTCAACCAAAATCACTAGTGCAAAGCAGAAAGGCATTCATGCCAGGATGTTTTCTGTCAAATTTGGTCAAAGTCTGTTTTGTATCTTTTTTAAAGAAGCAATATTGAATCTTGTTTATATTTTTAATTTTTTCAAATAATACAGCTTAATTTGAAAACAGATTGGCATCATTTCTATAAACCGAGATACATCCTGGACAGTTTTTTTTCCTTCACATTTTGTCAAATTCTATTCATCAACTATGTTTTTAGTAGCACAAGCCGTATCTGATGAAAGATCAGCATCATTTGAACAAAATGAAAGGCCTTTATGCCAAGATGCAGTTAAGTACAAACTTTAAAGTCATTCGCATTTTGTTGCTTTCCCTTAAATTGGGCCAAATTTTGCACAGCATTTTTAGGGGGAGAAATAAGTCATGTCAAGATATTTTTACAATGTATGATAGTGGTATGGTGACCATACATGAATGCGGATTGTACCTTGCGCTGCGAAACGTTATTAAACCCAAAACAGCAAGAACAGCTTCTACTTTTTCAAGTATTTTTGGCAGGCTGCGAGTCATTATCATCACTCGAAACCTCACAACTCTTGACTTTTGGTATCTATGATTCATAATCAGTAATAAAGAGTTATATAAATGCCATTACTTTTGGTAACAGTGACCTCTCGGTCTCAGTATATCTACTGCAGCTGCACACAAAAGAAGAATTGACAACCACCGTAACTCGCATGCATTTGTACTTTTTACAAGAGCTTACATCCAGTGTTGCAAACTCGTATTTGTTCACATGGCTTTGTAATGACACTGGCATTTCTCCGCTGATGGTTTAAACCATATATAACCGAAAATCAGTACACCACTATATCTCGTGACAAGGGAAGACCTAAACTGATGGCTGTGATAATACTGCTGTGCCTGACAGTATTACATTAAAAAACTTTAATGTGTGGAAAATTACAAATACGATATGTAGATTAAGTAGACGTTTGTCAGTTGTACTTAGCCTAGATTAACATAAGAAAATATATATAAAGTGACATCTTTAAACACCATGAGTTGTAAAGAAAGTTATGCCAAAATTATGTTATTGGTCATAGATGCATTAGTTCAACATTTTTAAAGCAATCACAAATATAATATATTGCATAATTTTGATATGCATTCAGTTTTCATATAAGATGATTCAGTACTAGAGCTGGCAAGATAAAATTATATTTAGAGTTGGCCATACAGATAGTTTAAATCAATGAATAATATCCAAATATTTTGAACATCTCTATATTTCAAAAGAAAAATTTATATTTATTTCATTTCTATATGGTATGATAAAATTAAAAAAGAGGAGTCCATTGCAGTTGATGGTAAAACTGCAGCTGGATTTTGTGACAGCTATTACAACTGTCACATGTAATGGGGTAAAAATATTATTTCATTCCCTCAAATTATTATTTCGTTCCCTCAAGATAATAATTCATTCCCTCAAACTAACATTTCCTTCCCTCAAATTGGTAATTCGTTCGCAGAAGTTATTTTGTTCCCTCAAGTTATTATTCGTTCCCTCAAATTAATAATTTGTTTCCTCAAGTTTTTATTTTAAGGTTCTGGTATGGGGTTCAAATCCGCAACCTCCCATATCCAAGGTAGACACTAACTACTTTGGCCACTGGAGTGGTCAATAAACAGCACAAAAAGTTTTCTTTCGTTCGATGTATGTTAGAAATGGACAAAGCAGTTATTAAAAGAATTTGCTTCATGAAGAATATTTTCCCTACAGTTTCTATTGACATCTGCAGAGGACTGCAATTTGAGGCAAATAGGTAGAAGGAATATGCTTTTACTAAAATGCTAGAAGTTATGCAATATTATAAATGATATGTCAGATATATCATGTGTTCTACTGATGGCATATCAGAGTAGCAGTGGAGCTGCCATAATTCTTCTGAAGAAATTAACCTTTTGGCCTTTCAGTCATCCCATATATTAAAAAAATGCTAGACTATTTTTCTACACAAACGTCTGATTCATGACAGAGATGTACAGGGAATGACAATGTGCATTGAACAAAGTACTTGCCATTATAATTTGGGTTATTTCTTCATCACCTTATGTAGATAATTGACAATAGCAAGGAATGTTAAAACACCGGCAACTATCAAAAATCCGTCATATCCATGGTCATGACCTTCACTGGCATCTAAGTCCCTGAAGAAAACATTTAGTCAAAGCTCATTATATCTGCCCCATGTTTAATAGTCCTCAATACAGATAATAGCAGTCATGGTTAATTTTGGAGATTACTGACCAATGGATCTCATTGACCTAGATCCTTGGTCAAGGTATATGACCGTAAACAAAATTTTATGTGCAAACACCATTCTTTATGTGCAAACACCATTCTTCTTTTTATTAGATTTACCATAACAGTTTCCTCTGACCCAAGAATCTATAGGATGCTTTACCTAAACTGTCGTATATATTCAACAAACAATCTGTCTTACAAACTTGATCCCCCTGTTGAAGGACTGCTAGGACCATTAAACATGCTAGCAAGCACCTGTGGCATTCCCAACTCATCTACAGCATTTGGGACTGCTAGGACCATTAAACATGCAAGCAAGCACCGGTGGCATTCCCAACTCAATTACAGCATTTGGATACGGCTCAATGAATACTCTGGTTTGAGCATGTGAAATATCTATGGTACTGTACATTACAAATAAGCTTGAAAATATCTGATCCATTACTGGAGAGTATTCTGTTAAACCTCCCTATTATAGATACTGTAGCGGAAACTTCTTCTTGTCGTCGACTAGGTTGTCGACCGAGTCGCTGAGTTGTATTCTGGTTGACAAAAGACCTTGTCCCTACACTTTTTAAATTCTCCGGCCTGGCCCTTTCCTGTCCAGGGAACTACAACCAAATGTGCTTGCTCCGTGGTTATACTGCTTCACTTGCAAGGGGACATCTTCACGCAATACCGCTTCAAAATACATCCCGCTTGGCAGCCACAGTACATATACCCAAGGAGGAATCACGTAACCCAAACTAAGATGCTAGATGGTACTACAAAGCCCACTAACATTTAAAATCAAACATAAACAAAACGAACATTAGCTTATGCGAAACGAAAATTACTGTTCATGGGGTTTTCTCATTACAGTAGCATCCATTACTGGAGAGCATTCTATTCAATCTCTATTACAGATACCAATGCATTACTGGAGTTTTCTATTTAATCTCTCTATTACAGATATTATTCATTACTGAGGAAGGTTCTATCAAACCACTTTATTTCACTAGAATTCTGAACAATGGACCGACTTGGGAATACAAACAATGCCTGCTATGGCCTGCTGCTTGTCATAAGAATTGTCTTGCAGCGGCAGTGCCTCAGTAGATCGTGTGTCAGACTCAGGATCAATACGGTGCAGATTTAAATCCTTCCATCGGATCTGGTCAGGTCAAATACCATGGCATGTCTTTGGGTTTCAAATGCCTGCACACCACATAAACCACATATTTTTCTTTGAGATATTACCACAAACCTAGCCAAAATCCTTCCCTGAACAGAGTTGGAAGGCAGCCCAAAAATAGAAGTCCAATAACAAGATTATTTTTGCCTTGCTTGCCAAACAGAACTCGTGCATGGTAAGGTCCAAATAAGAAAGTGTGCTTCCTACCGCACTGGTTTTAAAGGACAGGCAGGTAGGTTGTTTTATTTAAAACATTTTATATATAATAATAATAATAATAATAATAATATATATATATATATATATATATATATATATATATATATATATATATATATATATATATATATATATATATATATATATATATATATATATAATATAATTCGATCGCTTCAGAGTACTGGCCAAAACCAGCACAATTAAATGCACAAATCAATATCGGAAATGTGGGGGGGGGACTATCGGGGGAAATTGTACAAGGGTCAGCAAAGAAAAACAGGGATGGTCAGCCAACAGACATTTTTTTCTGCCTAGTGCTTCAATTTTATTTTACAAAGAATGAATTCTGGTTTAACTTCTGGTATTTTCTTATTGCTTTTAGAACTATAATTGGTAGATAAAATTTTGTTCCACTGTACTACATGATTTGCTTTCTACAACTGAATCACGAATGGATCGGTGTTCTTGTTTTTTTTTTTTTCTCCATTTTTTGTCAGCGATTCTTTCTTGAATGGTGTGCACCCTCTGACGAAGTCAGTTTTCCCTGTTGGTGTGGATCTATCACTGAACCTTAATCATGAAAATTCTTTCAGCTATTTATTTTTACAAATTGCCGAGATGAAGTTATTTTAACATTAGATCCATCTCCTGATGTATTTGTATCCACTTCTGAAACCTTTTCCCTACTAACACCTTCAAACCCAAAAAACTGTAAAGTCTAGCTTTCCTCTTGAACGCCATGTTTTAAAAGTGATGCAGATGCTTTACTTTACTAGACAAAAACCCTTTAAAGAATTTTGGGTACCAGTGAATGGAATACTACGCCATTATTAGCTGGCTTAAAATAAATTTATCAGTTGGCACAGCATGTCATTTTGGTCAACCAATGAGACGGCAGTTTCCCATTAAGGGTGTAGTACTTGCATATTAAGCGGATGCGATAGCATGGGGAAATTGTCTGGCATTCCTTAACGGTATGATAGTAAGATGATACTTTGGAGTTGAATGCCTGAGTTAAACATCGATAAGCAATTTATTATGCTACGCGAAAGGTAACTTGCAATGTCAGCGCTGAGTCTTATATATGTTGCATGAGAAGAGTCCTGCCTTGTACCTTTCTTTTTTAATAGTACATGTACAACTGATAGGTATGTGTGTGAGCTGGATTTTTAACGTTGCTTTAACAATTTTTCAGTCATATCGCTATGATGTCTGCAGTGTGGCAGTTTATAGTGATCTCTAGCCCTGGGGCATCATGATACAGATATATAGCATGATGTCCCACCTCGTCACATTATCCTGACACCAGGTCAGCCAGTCCTAACACGAACCTCTAAATGCTGAAAGCCTAGCGAGGCAGCTGTTAGTACCATATTTGTAAGTCTTTGGTATGACTCTGCCGGGGTTCGAACCCACAAACTCCCACATCCGAGGCGGATGCTCTAACCTCCAGTCCACCGGAGCGGACAACTGATAGGTAAATTGTAAGCAATGATATGAGCCTACAGTGATCAGTATCATTGAGCTTGAGTCTTATATTATACTCCCCAAAATATAACTTTTGATCAAAATTTCAAGTAATTTACTCGCAACTTGGAGCCCTGAACCATGTCACTGAAATGTGAATAATTGCATCACAGTAATTTACTTTTATGATAAGGGTGGAGTACTTGTCAATATGCACACTCTCACAATGTTCAGTGACTCCATGTATGACACTATTGTACAGTATACAAATTATCAAAGCATACCTGATCTAAATGCAAAAGCATGAGCTAGTAAAATCTTAAATGTAGGTCATAATGACCTTATGTGTTGTAAAAATAGGAATATGCATACAATAACCAAACTTGATAATTCTTGCATTAACAATGAGACTGACACCAAAGTAGTAAAGCTTGAATAGTAGTCACAGTGACCCATATATATATATATATATATATGTGTGTGTGTGTGTGTGTGTGTGTGTGTGTGTGTGTGTGTGTGTAATTAAAATTATTTAATTATATAATTAAAATACAGTAGAGAAAATGAATAAAATGCAGTACAATAGTTGCAATCTAACATAGAAATAAAACGAGTTACAATTTATGTCTTTTGTCTGACCCATGAATACTGTGTGGTTTACTTTTTTTACAACATATTTGGCAGAAATTGAATCATTTTTCAAAATGTGGTAAAACTAAATAAATGAATACATATGCTGACCTACAACTACTTTTTAAATTCTCTGGAGACCATTTTACGAAAATAATACCTTAATGTTTGAGAATATATACATAAAAACCCAAATTAGCCTTTTTTTTTAATTAAGGTCACCCATGCCAGCAAGAACAGTAACTCTTCCAGACACGTGCGTATATAACAAAATTAATAAAGCAACAACATGACATAAATTGAGTTAAGAAACACATGAAAACTTCATTTTATGAAAATGCATACTTCTATATAAAAAAATTAAACAAAATCAGATTACACAAGTTTGTCATTCATTAAACTAAATGTATTAAAAAGTTTGGTACAACTGTTGGTGTGTAATGTATTGTCGAGGTAAATCTCGGACTTGACGACTCACGGGTGATACTGACACTAGTCTGACCTGTTAGATGTGGTCGGACCTGTTGGGTCTCTTTCCTGAAGTCGGGGTGAGGGGGAGACCAGTGGTATCTTATTAAAAACACCAAGTCATTTCGCATGCTGCTGTTTATATCTAATATACACACTCTAAAGTTCTGTCCACCTCTCCAAGTTCTACACTACCTATCACTCCGTTATATCGACTAGGTCTCCTATCTCTGTTACATTCCCATTTTGTATCTCAAACTTGTATCTCGTTCTCGTTTCTTTTCTTGTTCTTCTTCTCCTCACAATGTGCACTATATCTCTTTTATCTTGTTTCTATCTATATACATATACTATAATATAATCCCACTCCCACTTTTCCTCACATACAGAATATGATTGGTTAATTATTATTAAAAGAAGGCCAGCCCCCCTTTCCCCTCCCCCCCCACCCCAGATCATACCATAACTAAATTGTGCTGAAACAGCATGACATATGACCCAGTTACCCAGATTTGCCATGATGCTGACCTAGTTACCTAGATTCATCATTGCTTCCCCCACATCTATCCAGAAATTCATATATTTCCCAAATTCTCACAACCAAAATATTACTAGTTAGAAACCTAATATTGGTGCTACTATTCTGTTATTTCCTGCCCTTTCAAACTTGTATATTTTACTTTTTCCCCCACTAACAATCCCTTTGGTCATACTAGTGACAGTTATAATGATACGTATGTGATTGTGATCACCGGTGTATTATAACTGTCAGATCATCTTCTCTACGTACGATTCTCATCTAGAGACATTGGAATCGAAATTAAAATTTACATGTTTATAGTAGGTGAAAAAGAGATAACATTTAAATTATTTGAATAAATATTAACCTGAAAGAGCAGAAAATCAATCTATAGCAATTCTCCGTTTAACAAAACAAAACATAATCATAAATATTTCTTGAGAACTAACTCAGTGCCAGATCATTCTCTCTCTCTCTCTCTCTCTCTCTCTCTCTCTCTCTCTCTCTCTCTCATTTCACACTTTGACTCACTTCACGAACTGTACAATATTGCTCAAAATTGGTCAGAATAATTAAGAATTATTAACAAAATACCTCAAATCTAGGATATCCAAAATTTCATCTTGCAAGATCCACAATTTACACAATAGAAATACAGATTTACTGTAATGCAAAATTAGTGGAAAACCTATACATCAATATGAAAAGCTAAACCAGGAATTTCTATCTTATCATAACTAAATTCTAAAATAGCAATTGTGGTTTACTAAATTGTGATTTCAGATCAATGTGCATATGTACAAGAACACTGAAATGAATATGCACTATTGGTTTTAAGAGTAACATATTATATCATCTTGTGTAGCACTCATCATTATAGTATTTCATGTAAAAATAGTGGTGAGGTAGAACAAAGGCACAAAAAGGCTTCAGGAGTACCGGAAACAAAGACAAAGCGAATTTGTTCTTGATGATACGTGATCACAATTTACTTATGTATAACCATATGAAAGAATTATACAAATTTCAGCAATGATATAAGGTAGGGTCAAGAAATCTGCAAAAGGTGACCAAAAAACCAATTTTAAAAATAGTGACTGGTGCACGTGTTTGAATTCTACCTGTGAATTTATTTGGAAAGATATAATAAAGAGGAGTTCAGTTTTTTACTTCTGCACACAAATTATGCCTAAAAGATTCAAATGTAAGAGTAACATATAATTTCAACAATATATTATTTCATGCAAATATGTTGGGTGGCACTTTATAACAAGGTAAGGAATGGGTTTTAAACTCGGAACAGAGAAAAAGGAAATTTATTCTTAAGCTGAATTTTCACGCAACATTGCTATATACCATATATAAGGAATATGCAAATTTCAGCTTAAAATAACTTAAAGTCAAAATTTTGTATTAGGTAACCAAAGACTAGAAATGGCGAACAGTGCATGTATTTGCTTCCTGTTAATTTATTTGAAAAGATATCACGAAGATTAGTTTCTTTTTAATTCTGTGCACTCAATTCATGCAAAAACATTCCATTTTTATTTATTCTATAATTCTGACAAAAATCATCCCCTGTTGCTACATATAGCAAATAGATAGGTCAGTACCTGGATGTTTTGCCCCATGGACACTTCGGCCCAAAACATTTCGCCCCACTTCAATGGACATTTCGGCTCATGGCAGTGGATATTTTGCCCAACCTGGTACCTAGACGTTTTGCCTCATGAACGTTTCGGCCCAGGTCATTTTGCCCACTTCAATGGACATTTAAGACATTTATAGAAATTCATCACCATTACACCATTGTCTCCACTTCACATTACCATTCAGATTTCATTTCATACCACATAATCCCCACTCACTTCCGTTTTTCATAAATTCGTCACCATTACACCAGTCTGTACACTGTCTAGTGAAGATGAGAGAGAGAGAGAGAGAGAGAGAGAGAGAGAGAGAGAGAGAGAATTTGTTAACATTATGTCAAAGACTTGTTTTAAAAATATGATACAATTTCAGAAGAACGCCATGTTAAATGAGCATTTTTTCCCAGCATTTTTCCCAGCAAGTGTTATTTGGGCTTAGTTACAGCCAGGGAGCTTGACTGAACTTCATAGAGAATCCACTTAATGTGGTATCAATGTATTTA
Source organism: Megalonaias nervosa (assembly GCA_016617855.1). Classification (NCBI taxonomy): domain Eukaryota; kingdom Metazoa; phylum Mollusca; class Bivalvia; order Unionida; family Unionidae; genus Megalonaias; species Megalonaias nervosa. Next base: position 1,240 of record JAECUM010075795.1, on the reverse strand, counting down.
AAGGTCACTGGGCACCTGTATTGTACAAACGTGTGATATTATTATAGTCATAAACAAAACGCATTTGCTATGTATGCACACCATAAAAATGTTTAATGAGACTTAAAAATCCACTTTTTTAAATGAAAAAATTATTCGGCAATCTCCATAAACAATCGGTAGTTTCCGCGTGCCAAAAACGGATATGACGTACATTTATCCCTTCTATTCAACCTAGCCATTAAGTGTTTAATTTCTATTATTTGAAAAGATATCACGAAGATTAGTTTCTTTTTAATTCTTACGATCGTGCTTTTGTACAGCAAATATGGTGCACTGTGTTGCATATGGATGTAACCAAAAGAGTGATGATGGAAAAAGGGTTCTTTCTTTTTCCGAAAGGCACTGTTTACCAGAAAAAAGTGGATTCAAGCTGTGGGATCGAATAGGGTGAGGGATGGGAAAGTTGCATCATTTATGCCGGATTATAGTCAATTTGGCCCAGACAATTCGGCTCAGCTTAACAATAATTTGAACAAGTTAGTTTTCTTCAAATAACAATTAGATACTATGTAAGATAGGTTTTACAAATAAATTTAAACAAACTATCTTGATATTCTTTCAAAGGAAATAATCATACTTCGTAAAGTACATATATATGAGAGAAAACACAAACTGACATATCTTGCTCGTACTAATTAGAATATATATATATATATATATATATATATATATATATATATATATATATATATATATATATATATATATATTTAATGCTAAAAACAATATACATTGCACAACGACATTCTAAGTTAAAGTCTTCAACTCGACTACACATTAAAGACAGAGAGAATAATGTTGAGCATTTTGTCAGTGTTTAGTTGCTGCAATATGAAGCTTTAACCAGTTAATTTTATTGTTTGTTTTTATTTTTCAAGTTGTCTTAGTGTGTGCGCGTGTAAATTAAAAGCTTGTCATTACTAGTCAATATCGTCAATCATATTTGCTCCATTATTCCATACAAATAAGAAAGGAAATAATTTTGTGTTGAATTTGTGCCCTCCCCCTCCCCCTTGCACGGTACAAAAAGAATTTGATAAACATGCACTTATTTGAAAATGAAATGAAAGAAACTAACCTTGCATTGTTATCATTTATTCCTTCTTACTTCATCATGCGAAATTTATTAAAGAAAAAATATATCCACGAATTTCGTATATGTAGCGGATGCCGGCTTGCGTATGCATCCTTACTGTAG
>JAECUM010075794.1:0-15744 GCA_016617855.1 Megalonaias nervosa | reverse complement strand
ACTCAACCTTAGGAACACAGGGTGAACAATCTGATGCTGCTCATGAATATTTTGTTTTAGACCACGTCGAAAATGGGCATCATCGGGATTGAGACAGCCACGAATAGAACGCTAAAAGTGATAATTGTATTATTATAACTTTTGAAACTTGACATATTTTATTTAATTGTATGCATCTTGTTTAAATAATAATAATAATAATAATAATAATAATAATAATAATAATAATAATACTAACGATAACAATAAAGCAAAAAGAAACAGCAACAACAATAGTCGCGTCATGCAAAATTGTCATAACGTTGTTCGCTTTTTTTAAAATTAACCCTCAAGATGACGTTTTTATTACATGATGACATCAGTCAATGATGAGCTGAAAGTGCCCTTAACACCTAATATGGTACGTGGGTAGCGTAGGTTTGGTGTTTTTATTGCTTTTTTAACGGCATTTTTAACACATTACTTTCTATATCATCCTGCAGAAATGGGAGTTATGTGTCCATCCCATAAGCGCACCGAGGTAACTGACCTGCCTGGTCTGGACGGGTATTGAACCCGCGATTATTGGATTTCAAATCCAACATTCAACTAACTGGGCTTTCACCGCTTTTAGGATAGTATAGCATAACATATATGAGAACCAATGAGTTTGCGGATCACAATACATCGATTGACTCAAAACTTTTAAATATACAAAGTTTCTTTTCAGTTAAAATAAGAATGTCTAAGTTGTTAACATTTGACATAAATGTGTTGTCTTGAAAAATGAAATAAATGTCCCACTTAGGTTTTGTCTGAGCATTAAACAGTTACCGTTAGATTCACGCCTAACTGGTAATTAGATTGATCATCGATCCTGACCAAGAAATCAGTTTAGATGAGATGAAAGGATCTAAGTCAGTGTCTTCCAAGCTTTGGGTAGAATATTCTTTTCATCTGCGGATTTGTCTAGACCATAGTGTGTTCAATAATCCTGGTGACTGGCGATTCATATAGTCCAATGATGATTTTTTTTTGTAAATTCTCTATTTCATGCATATCTGTCTGACCGGTCGAAAACCACAGAAACTTAATGTTGGGACGTCATTACTAATATTTGAAAAGAAATACAACAGCAAAAAAAAGCAAAACAACAGAACATGGCGCCGAGTTGCATTTATGATCCTAGTATCAGTGTAACGAATAGGTCAGGCAGACATTTTGTTTCCTTTTCGGAGTGTTTGAACACATTATTTCTTGGTTATATCCAATATATATCCGTAGCATTTATAGTACTTGCCATCAACTACACATAGTTGCCAGTTATATAAATTATAACTTGCAACTCGTCATGCTCTCGACCAATGCAAGCAGAAGACTCCATTTAGTGCTGACAGCCTTGCATGCTATCAACTTCCACTTCCGTACGCTGTTTGCATGCAATATGTTATATCTATTAGTAATATTATATAATACAAACCAACATAATTTTCTGATGCGTGAGAAGAATTATAACAGAGAAACTAACATGTTGGATTTGTCTAAGAAGACAATGAAGGGATGGGTGGGTTGTTGTCTTTATTTACATTATTTGCATGGAACAATCCAGAAATGAAGAATCATTTTGCAACAAACCTATGATAATGACTGTCGAACTTCTAAAATTTTTCTTCTAAGAAACCTTGTATTTTACACTGCATTTTTAGGAAAATGAGTCGGGGAAGGGGCGCCATTCCCACCCACCCCGACCCACCGCAGTGGCTTTATACTCCCGTGTACTTGTTTCACTGAAATCAATAGTGATTCGAAGGAACGTGTAACTGAATAAATTATTTAGTTTTGCTACTTGTAATAAAACGTATCGCACAGCATTGACTTTGTTCGCATGTAAAATCACAGTCACCATTTTCTTTGCATGCTTTCTGTTATTGATATCTTATCCATTTTCGTTCATGTAAATGTTTGTCAGCAGAAAAATAAGATGTAGTTACTGATGTAAATTCATATACAGTTATGTGCATAATATGAGTGCGTGCATGGGCGGGCACGTGTGTGTGTTTGTATGTGTTGGTGTGGTTCTTGGTCGATGACAGGTCTGTTAGAAATACCAAAAAATTATCAGACTAGTGTACATTTATTATGTCTTTATGTGAACCGCATTCAATGTTATCAGTCTGACAATATTGGTTCCAGACTTTATTTTTCATTTTTTTTTCAAATGTAAATGGCTTAAAAAATATATTTCATTGAATACGTTTTCATTGTTCTTTTCTAATCCCATTAGAAGTGATTGTTCTTGTAATACTAAAGTTCGTTCTTGGAACAACTTGTAGGTGACAGCTGTGTTTTTATAATTGCAGTTGGCTCCCGTACACCGTGTTTTTTTTCCGGTTTTGTGTTTGTACTTTCAAATAATCGCCAGAGAAACAACAAAGTTGTAATCCTTTTCAGAAACTAATATTATAAATGGATGTTGTTGTTGCTGCTGTTGTGGATTTAACGCTATTTATCAAATTATGATAGGCTATATATGACAGCCAATTCAACTGGTGGAAAAAGAACCAGAGAAAACCTTGTTAAGAACCATATCTGGCAAACTTTCACACACACACACACACACACACACACACACACACACACACACACACACACACACACACACACACACACACACACACACACACACACACACACACACACACACACACACACACACATCTTGGCCAAGCCCGATATTCTAACCCATGCGATCTGTATAAGCAAGCGCTTTAAGCCACTCAGTCACGGGGTCATCATTTTATAAATGGCATAGATAACAAAATTAACAGTAAATAAGAAATGCAGTGTTTGCTTGCATTACTTGGCAAGTTAAGTAAAATGCAAGTCCCAAGATAGATCCATTTGATTGCAAATTTGAGGAAATTGCCAAACGAAGAACGTGGGAGGGTGGAGAAGGAGAACAATTTAATCTATATTGGCCCAAAACGATTTTCAAGCTAATTTCCACAAATATGAATAAAGATGAACATCAAAATGTAGAATGGAATACAATTTATGAAAAATTCAAATGCAAAGAATGAAAAAGAAAATACTCGTATATTAAGAAGGCATATGTAGAAATTCACATTTTTGTAAACTGCACAACAAATTATAAAGTAGTACCCTAAGATGAGGGTCCTCAGCCAAAAGAGGATCCTAGACCCAAATTTGGAGAGAGGGGAAAGAGACCAGATGGCTATCTTTTCTGACAAATGTTTTTTTTTAACATAAATAAATTGTAACAAAATATTTTGCCGGAGAAAGAATATCCTAGTTTAGAAACCATTTTTTGCTAGAACCTATTATAACTTACTTAAAAAATTTTTTCATTAGAAATATAAATTACTATAAGTATAATGGAAGTAAATAGATTTGATAAAATAATTGATATGCTAACAGGTTTTATTAAAACTGATGAAATTACCAATGATGACATCAACCATTTTATGGAGTATCTTGACAATATTTTCTACGTTGTTATAATGGAACCAATTTGCTATGAAAAACCATATTACATTTTAACAATTCCCTGCGTATATTTTATTTGCCGAGTGAAATTGTTAAAAGATGTTTAGCTTTATTTTACTATAGAGAAACTGGAATTAATCGAGCGGCGGATATGCAACTTATGAGAGATGTTGTAGATATTATTAATAACAATCCCGAATTTCAAGTTACTTTAGGTGAAATAAAATTTATGATTTTATCCAAGAGTTTAAGTATTGAATATTAATATATTTCACAAAAAATAAACATCAGCAATGATAATCGGTCTGCCATTCCACTGGGTGCCTTTATTACCAGTAAAGCCTTTACCATAAGGTCCTAAGAGTCCTCCATTGATGCCTTTCTTATGGCACTCTTGATAAGGCCTTTCTTTCTTATGACCTTATGGCACTCTTCATTGGTTAAGGCCTTTCTTATGACCCACAGGCACCTTATGAGACTTTTTTCTCCGGCGAACATTCTTTCTGAATGTCCTTTGTTGGGTATATTCCCTTTTAGTGAGGTCACAAGGTTACGAACTTTCATCACCCTAATGTTTATTTTTGAGGGGGTTCCAATTTTTCCCGGCGAAAACGCATTTAGAATTTATGTACACCTCCCCCAAATCAAACCCCGGGGCGAGTTCAAAACAGCACCCACCACGTTGTTTAACGTGATGCAAGGTGTACATTAATCTTTGGAGGCACGGACCCCTCCCTCCAATCTTTTAGAAAAAAATGGCAATCCAGAACATACCCGCCGATTATGTCTGTTACGGGAACCGAACCATAGACCTTCAGTACGAGAATCCAGCATTCTAGCTCTGAGCCATGAAATTCAGTTATAAAAATATGTTCAAAAGATTATAATATAGTTACCAAACAAGAAAGTTCTATAAGTGATTAGCATTAAATTTTTTTATTTTAAAAAACGTTATTATATAATTATAGTGAAATCTAGATTTTACACATCTGCTCTGGTTAAAAATATTACAGTCTAAAGTATATAAAACGACAGCGCCTTATCACAGACAGACCTATACGCAGTCTGAAAATCAATAAATGTACATTCCGCCTTTGTATTGTCCCAGACTACCTATTATGCCAAAAATCAATATAGACATCTGCTTCATAAAGGCTGTACTGAAGCATGTTATTTCTTATCTTAAGGATATAAAATTGCTATATTGACCAGGGAATTGCTTTTTTGGGGGGAGTCTGATTAATAAGCATTTTCCTTCAAAAGAAACATTACAAATAAGTGGAGATGTGACGATTTTCATTAATACAGCGCCTTGCAGAGTCTGGAAATTGACAAAATGTCCTGCATTAGCGCTTAGATCAGCCAAACTTTACACAGATTAATACAGACATCTGTTTCATAAAGGCTGTACTGAAACATTATTTCTCATTCTAAGGTTATAAAATTACTATATATTTCATACCAGACGATTTTCATTAATACAGACAGACAGACAGACAGACAGATTTTTAGAGTCTGGAAATTGACAAAATATCCTGCATTAGCTATGTCCGATAACCCCGAACGATTTACACTAGCTGGAAGACAGTATTAACTCCCTTTTTAAAAAACATGAAATAAGATATACAGTTATAATCCTAGATTATATCAGGGAGTTTAGACAAAATTAATTAAAGATGATGTCAAACATGTCATTACTTTTAGTACTAGCATAATGACCAATGGCTAGAGTATTAATTCCGTCCTCACAGTATCTCTTATTGTCAAAATTACTTAGTCCACGTTTAATAATAGGATCTGTTTCAAGTTTGTGACAATTTGTTCTGAAAACATTTGTCTTAATAAAACTGACATTATTATTTAATGCTGCTTTAATGTCATCAAATTTCATACATTTTTTATGTACCTACGAGGAATACTTTTGCTTTTTTCGTCAGTTTATTGTCATCTAATATTACAGCATAATTTTACTTCTTAGCCCGACAAATTCCCTAACTGGCACAAACATAAACTCATCTTTCATTTTGCCAATAACTTTTTTATTTGCATCATCATGAAATCAGTACTTTCTGGATAATCTGATAATCAAATAAGTTACGGTGTCTATAAATATCTTGATAGACATCCTCACATTTTATATTATAAACTAGCGAGTCTGTATCAGTAAATAACAACTCCGAATCTGGCCATTGCTTTTTGGTAAAATTATAGTGAAAATCATACATCAGCCATTTTGATAAATCAAGTACAGCTGCACCAACATAAATTGGTTTTTTTAACTTTAAATTTGTCTTTTGTATAGCAACAAGATTTTCATTAAATATTTTCATACTGACAAAACCATCATCATTAAATAATTTATTTTTGCGATTTATATCATTTACAATTTCAGTAGAAACTCGACGTCTAATATTTTCCATTGTGTTACCGAACACAGAATTGTTCATTAACTTGAAAAAGTTTTTCTCAAAGTCAGTTTTTGCCACAGCACGGCGTTTCGTATTTAAGTCAATATAATTTGACATCCACCTCGATTGATTAAACTTTAGTACGCGATGGACTTTTCTCAGAATTAGTCCAGCATCTACTGCTTGTTTTAAATTTTGTAATGCATAACGTAATTTCTTTTATTTATCAAATTTGGAACTAGCTTATTAACAATCGAATTTTTTGCTGTTGTCGTTGCTCGTTGTTCAGGTCATAGTAAACTGTAATCTATTATCATAGACTGCACAAAACAGATAATCGTTATGTAGATCATGTAACGAACTAGGATAATCTAGATCTACTTCAACAAAGTATGAAATATCTTCTGGAAGATTTTTTTCAGTTTCTTTAAGAAATTGATCTGGAGTTATCCAATGAAATCCACTGCACGGCATTGGCTCTGACATTGCATTTCGAGACAAATTCACACAATCTAGATAAATAATGTAATTTGATGGAAGATTTTTATCATAATGTTTCAGATATTTATTATTAGCTACTGCATATGTTTTTGTTATGACGCTAATTCCACCTCTGATACCTTTTTCAATAAAATTAAACATATCAACATCTGTCAAGAGATCCAATTCTATCTTACTTGTTTTTAGTAGAGCATCCCACGACAGTCCCGGAGCAGAATAATACCAGCAGGGATCTAGTCCATAATTTTTGTGACTAACTTGACGAGAACTCTCGAAAACATCTGCTAGTAATAATACATCTGTTTTCAAATATAAATCGTGATAATCACCAAATGTTTTATAACTAAATTTATTCCAAATATCTTGTGCATATTTGTACTCGTCGTCTGTAAAATTTTCATTTTTGAGTTGCGAGTAAACATTTGTCTTTATCAGGAAGAGAAGTTTCATCAAATCTGCTTCAGTCGTCGAGATGCTCATACGGAAAGATACCTTTTCTCGTTAGATCTACATAGTTTTCACCAAAGCAACTTTTTAGATTACTTAAATTGCTGCCGGCGCTTACAGCGCTGTTTACAAGCTCATCTAATGATGCTGCCATAAATTGCAGACTGTCAATGAAACGTAATTTACCGAGCGTGACTGACATATACTTTTCAAAATTGTTGGGAATACATTTTATTGTTTTATTTAATCTTAGTTTAGATTTAATTTCCTCATTGCCAAAAGCTTCTACAATGATATGACTGTCATAACCACGGAAATTATGCAAAACTACAGGAATAAAATCTGAAGCATGAAATTTTAAATTGCAACTGTTCTGAGTTGCTCCTCGATACTGACCGGTCAAATGACAGTGATCGCGCACTTTATTCCCTGAACTTTGTTCAGGCAACAACTTCTCGCAGATATGACAATCAACTGCATTATCAAAATCAAGTTGTTGTTTGGATGTTATTTTCATTGGAGCTGTTTTGAATAATCTGTTAGAAATCTTATTAACTTCGTTTATAAAATGTTTTAGTAACCATACGGCCGGACGTTCAGACTCGCCATTTTTACATCTGTATAACTTTACTGGACCTAAAAAATTATCGTTAACACAACAAACTACTTTATAAGCTGCTCCACAAGGGACATGTTGCTGTATTTTTCTTGTACTTGATTTATTTGGATTATTTTCTGCGCCAGCTACAGGAACAAGTAGACACTCAAAATCAGCATAAATAACAAACGGGATACTTAGCTTATGATCATAATTTTTAAATTTTAAAACTTTTTCTTTTTCGCTTGGCATAGTTATTCTTTGAACGTTGACACAGTATTTGAGATGTTCTTGCAGTTTTTCGTCTTTAGAAAAACCTTGTAGGCATCTGTAACAGAAATATTTTTCATTTTTATTTTTATTATATTGTTTGCCAAAGAGGCCATTAAATTTTTTATCCAACAATAATGTCCTTTATAAAATAATAAATTTATTGTCTTTTGTATGGCAATCGCTGAAATATATCTTGGGTAAACTTTTTCTTTTTCATCTAGTCCGAAAACATTTCCTGAAATATTGTTTTGTTTTTCAAACTTTGGTATTTGATTTTCTGTTACTGGAAAAGTTATTTCACTACAATTTAGCTCATCTTTGTACTGCAAGTATTTTTCAATTCTGCCAGAGTGATCATTTTGAGGATGTCTAGCAGATAAATTTGCCCAACAAAAACATCGGTCATCATTGTTTTTGACATTTATACAACAGTTTTTGTTTTTAATTTTTTGAGGGAGATCAACGTAAGAACTACCACTAAGTACGTTATATTTCATTGTGTGAAATAAAACTTCTTTTATCATTTCAAATTTCCAACCTGACATTGATGAAGTAAATTCCTCCAATTTGTTTCTTTATTTCTTGGCGTATTTCATCGGCGACTGTGGGAATATTTGTTCCAATTAATATTTTTCGTGATTTAGCTGTTAGATATGGTTCTGAAATATCCCTGTCGAAATTTGTATTTTCAACAATTATGTCAATTATATCTTTTTCGATTGCATATAACTTTGATAAAATCGTATGATTCTGAACTATTAATTTGATACTTTAGTGAGCTGCAAGTTCTTGAGCTATAACAGGTTGTAAAAGATGAAATAAATTTGTGGAGTTAAAATTTGCTAAAACATTTTGATTATCAAATTTGTAACTGTTATCATAGACAGAAAATGCTGTAGCAATTTTTTCTGCTTTGATAATGCTCTTCTTGGCAATATCTCGCAATTTTAACAATATATTATATATAGTATTTTTATATTTAATTGATTTTTTTTATGTATTTTTCAATTAGAGATATAAAACAAATGCTACATATATAATGTCAGAAAATTTGAGTTACATTAGATTGACAGCAGAGGAACAAGAAGAATATCATGTACATCCTATTTATGATCATTACGTCGGAAATACACTTAGTTCGGTTATTCATATAAAATATCAAAAACCTTTCGGTAAAATAACACCAGCTGGAATTAAAATCTCAGTAAAAGGAGATAATACAGATAGAACCGAAATATTTAGAAAAGATTTTATTTATACTTTGTTCTGCGGAGACATTCCAGCTGGACAGCGAGCTTATCGAGCAAATGGCGCAATTACTGATGATAATATTGAAAATTTATCATTACAAAGTGAGTTTCAACCTCATTCTGTGTTTGATTTATATGAAGCTAATGAACGAGGAATTATTCGAAATATAAGAACAAAAAAGTATTAGGAAATTTGCAAAATAGTGGATACCTGTTTGTGATGGTTCGTGGAACTAAAACAGATCAAGTTCATTATCTGTCACATAGGTCTATTTATGAAATATTTAACAAACCAATACCTAATGATTTGGTTATTGATTATAAAAATGGTATTAACAAAGATAATAGAATTGAAGATTTAGATTTAGTAACACCAAAAGAAAATACCCGACGTGGAGATGCTGGTGGTATTAGATTTGCTAGATCAGTTGTTTCAGCAAATCTTGAAACTGGTGAAAAAAATGAAATTTAAGTCAATGACAGCTGCTGGAAAATATCTTAAAATTGACAGCAAATCAATAAAAGATGTAGCTGACGGTAAAACTAAAACAGCAACATCAATTTTAACATTTGATAGATTTATTTTCAAATATGACTATTAATAATATTTCTTAATTCTGTCTTAGTAAGACAATTATGTGCAAACATCAAAATATCATCTTTATCAAATTTTAGTGTTATAAACGAACTACTATCAAGTTTATTTTTTTCTGCTCCTGTTAGGAGAATTTTATCAGATTCGCCTTGCATTACAATAACATTAACAGAATAACCACTATATTCGGACAAACATTTTCGTACTGCTTCGGCTAGTTCTTTGTAATTTAAAATATCAACTTTTTGATGATATTTTGCATCGGGAGATTTCGTCTCGCTGGCCATTATTAATATGAATTAGAGAAAAATATATTATAATATGAACTTAATGAAACGACTTGCTGATATATATGCTAGAGATTTCATCGCCAGCGACAAAGTCGCCAATGATACAATCACTAACGACAAAGTCGCCAATGATACAATCACTAACAATAAAGTCGCCATCGACAAAGTCGCCAACGACAATTTTATACCAAAATATAACGTAATCTCAGATAAATCTGTTGGTTATAGTGAAGATGATATTTTGTACAACAATGACGATGAAGATGAAGTTGTTGACGTCGGCGACTTTGTCGTTAGTAAAATAAATTAAAGTAGACCGATAACTAGACGATATAATGTTAAGTATCATATCGCTAAAAAAATAATAAAATTTAATTTTACTATTACAGAGCAACAAATATTTTGGCAACTTATAAAACCTTTTCTTAACGTAAAAGTAACTGGCCAGCAAAGAAATATAAAATACGATTTTATTTTTGTTAAAATATTTAATTTGATGCTAATTGATAATGCAAGAAAATTACATTTAATTTCCTTGTGTAGACCTGTCAAATGTAAATCTGTACTGATGAAGTACGAACAAATTTATTATAACTTTATTAGATCACTTCGTGATTGAAATCGACTTAGTTGGTACCCAGCTATTAAATTTATCGCTATATCCTCTCCATTTAACTAAACTTTTGTCGCCGCGTTTCCTAATAACTTTTTCAATAACAAATATATCTTGTTCAGTTTTCTGAAGCTCTTGTTCATTAAAACTGGCAGTTATAGGTTCACCTAATAAATCTTTTAACGCATAAGTCACTGGTATTGTTAAAAGTATTTTATCAACAACAAATACTTCTTCGCTCCAGTTATGAGTATACCCTTTCTCAAATGTTTTTTTCGTCAAAGAAATTCTAACTTTATCGCCAACTTTAAATTTGTGTCGTCGGTACATGTTTTCGTTTGCTAATATTGGATTTGCAATCGCGTCGTTTGGCGACATTTTAATCGTTCGGTGTTTTGTGTTATTATATTCGTCAACAATTTTCTGTAAATTGTCAATATATTTATTCGTATTTTTAGCTGTCAAATATTTGTGGATTTTTTCGTTGAGCGTGCGATTAAATCGCTCGACGACAACGCTTTTACCTTCGTTTCCTGTAACATATTTTTTGATGTTATTTTGGAGCAAAAACTGCTCGAACTTTTTATTAAAAAATTCTGCTCCGTGATCAGTCCAGATTCTATTTGGTTTTCTTTCTGTAGTTGTTATTATTTGTTTTAACGCATCAGTTATCGACGTTCCTGTCTTATCTGAAACAGGTACACTAAAAGCATATTTGCTAAAAACATCTACAACATTAAAAAGATATTAATGTTAAATTCAGCTAGATTTGACACATCAACTAAATCTCTCGCCCAGGTATCATCAATGGCATTTGCGACAAGTTTACGTCGCGTAAACTTTTTGTTTAGGTTTGTGCAGCTCTGAGGTAAGATCATCATACAATTTTTCTCCGAGTCCTAATTTATATTTTGATCCAATAAAACCCTGCACCAACTTTCGGTCAACACGCTCCCACATATTCATAGGTTTCATATGACGAAGTTCGTCTAACATTACTTTATCACAGCTGTGCTTATCTTGTTCGTTGTCCCGGTAGCAGATATCATAGCGCATTGCTATTGCATCAACTTGATTGTTAGGCTCTTATCCTGGCAGCGGATTATCGTTCTCGTCAAGTTGTTTATCTAGTGGATTATAAGGTCCAGTATATTTATGGCCTGGCAATGTCCAACCGCCCTTTGGTTTCGGCAATTTGCCAATCAATTTATGTATATCTATACCTGTTCCAATTATTTCTCTGTTGTTACATTTCTGACAATATGTAACAATTTTATTTCGCTCCAGACAGAGATCTCTATCACAATCGCACTTGCATCTCATTATTTATTAATCATCTACTAAAATAACATTCTTGATGTTGTCAGGACACGGACAACCCGCTTCGGACAACTTTGTCGTTGGAGATTTTTTTAAAAACATACTTTTCCTTTTTCCGCAGATTGCACAAATACTTTTCAGCATTATTCTATTAATTTTTTTTCTTCTGTTTTTTCATCTTTATTTTCTGTTTTAGTTTTACACTTGAGACAATATGTTGACATTTTATATTTGTAAGTTTATACAAAATTAATTGCAATTTCATCATTGGCGTGAGAAGGCTGCTTGTCAAACTATAAAATAAATTTTAAAAAATCTGAATTTTATTCATCTGTTAAATGAACTTTATACAATAATATCCACAAGCAGAAGTTCCAACAGGCTGAATTTGATAAGACGAATAATTTATTATTTTATATTTTTCGTTTATATATTTTTATTGTGTTACTTGGTGGAAGTCCAAATGAGTCAAAATAATTATTATTACAAACAGCTACCCAATGTGTGCCAGATCCGTGATTGAAATCTTATATATTTATCACACACGAGCCACCAGCAATCGCATCGTTAAGTTCATCTTTAGAATAAACTCCACGAATTTGTTTTTACTTGTTTGAGCTTATCAAGTATATCAAAGTTACTTAACGCAGGAGGTTTTACCTCCTTGTTCCTGGTAATGTTAGTCCTCGGCCTATTCCTAACAGATTTGGCAATAGACTTCCCGCTACTCCTGCCAGTAACGGTCCTATAAATCCACCTTTGTTTGTTTTTCGCCTCGATCGTGTCTTTTTTTTCGTTGTTGTCTTTCTTTTTGCTGTTTTTCGTTAGGCATTATATTTATCTTTAGACTAAAATTTTCTTTATACCATCGCCTGAGACAGCTTTTTCCTTGCGCCAAATACTGCACTAGATGCTGCTGCTAATCCTAATGTACCAAGTACTGGCAAAATTTTAGGTATTAACGTTCTGGCATTACAGATAGTGCCGGACCGAAGAAACCACCTTGTTTTGACATTGCTGTTATTTGTGTGGCATTTAAATTTAAAACAAAAGTTTTTTTTGCGATTGTATTTATTTACTTGTTTTTTGGTTAACATTAATTTTGTTAAAATACCTTTGGAAACACCATCGGCAACACCTTCGGTGATAGGTTTTATTTTTAATGATACCTGCCTCTGCTTAGTAACAGCAGCTGCTAGTTTTTTAACTTGACCATCAGTCAAATATATTTCTTTTACAATATATTTTGTCATTATATATAGATTACAGATTAAACTCAAACTTGGACTGATATTTTACCTCCGACAGAGTCAATTGTAACAAATCTGTCGCTTATCAGTAGCGCATATACGTACAACTGCACTGCTGAAACTGCTCCGAGTGTCCAAGTAATTTCAATATCAACTGTTGAGTCGACAGCTCGCTCGCTATGCTTACTAACATCAAAATAAAATATTGGATAAAATGTACGAAATTCCTCTGCTGATATCTGAGATCCGTCTCCAACATCTTGATATTTTTGTATTGCATCCATAAATTGCATGTAAGGTCTAGTAATATTTTTATTAGCGTTATCTGCAAAATTGCATTCTATCGCTCGTTCTGGATATTGCTTTGACTGTAGTCTGGCGTATATTCGTCTAACATCGGCGTTATCAAATATTGCATTATTTTGTTGTTGGTTACCACGTTGCGCTTGCTGCTGAAATACAACAAATAATTGCCTCGGCAGTTGTTCACTTGACGTTGTTGTGACTCGCCATGTGTAGTCGGTGGTATTTGGAACTGCTGTTTGATATAATTTATGTTGCGGAAAATAAAATCCTGTTTGTGTGTTTTTGCAGCATATCATTTAATTCTGCTGTATTTGTGATTGAAGGTGTTATTCGTGGCATCCACAGCGTAAGTTTGTTTATGATAAACTGTACATCATCTCCACCAGCCCGAAATAAACAATTATTTTGTTCTGCTCGATCTAAAATAAGTGTATGTTTAACTCCACGAAATACTTTGTTGTAATCGCGACAAAAGCCAAATATTGTGCTCAACGGCAACATCATTGTAATTTGACGTGATTCTGCTGCAAGTGTCTTTCTCTTAGCATAACCTTCATTGTGACGTGCATTTCTTACTCCAATCGTGTTATTAATCAAATCTAACATTTCAACGCCTGTCGCAGCTGCAGCTGGTGGAAATATACCAAGATTATTGCAAGCTGCAGTAAGTGAGACTCTTACAGCGTCTGCATTAGCAACTGCAGCTGGTGGTGCTCTACCTAAAGCAGCAGCATTAGCGATAAGAAAACATCTTACAATTACAACAACTGCAGCAGCATCAGCGCCATGTATTAAAACACCTTTTGAAATAAGCTCACCTGATAAAGCATCTCCAGTTCCAGTATCCTAAACCACATCATATTAGTTGCAGTCGATCTAGAGCAATCATCAGAAAACGAAATAGTATTTTACTTGCAACTTGTAGGTAACTTGAAATATCCTCAACAGTTTGATTAGCTAGCTGATATCTGGCACTTTTAAATAAACACCAGCCATTATTTATAAGAGCTACTTCTGTTCCAGTTGCAATTGCGACAAGTGGATGAGCTACTGTCACAATCTGGCCAAGAACTTCCAATATTGCTTTGTGAGGTAAAAGAAATACATCTTCGTCTCTAGTATTAAATGTTCTGACTCCAGCTTTATTTGGTTCATTAGAATGTTCGTCGAGATACTCAACATACTCAAATTCTGTTACGGTGTCGTCGGTGTCATAAGTTTCGTCTAAATCGAGATAATTTTTAACAGACTTTTTTATTTATTAGGTTATATAAAATTTTGTCATCAATCACGAAGTCGGTAGCGAAGCTATTGTGGTGTTGTTGCTTTAGATATTAATATTTGTAAAATTTGCTCTCCTTTTGGCGATAAAAGTTTTTTTTGTTCTTGTTATCATTGCACGTTTAGTTTCTTTTGTTGGTGCGATATCTGATATAACTTTTTTTCTCTTACATGTAGACGGTGTGCCTTTTATTTTATCAGTTATTTTTTGTCCCACAGCAGTTCCAGCAGCAGATGCAGCTCCAGTTACAAAAGCTTTTGACGCGTCAAGTGCAACTGGCGCAACTTTATGAGCTATTCCTGGGACATTTTCAATAATTTTAGTGAATATATTTCAAAAAAATCCTCCAACTATTTTTCTTCTGTAAAATGTTTTTCTCTGTTTCATTATATCTTAGGTTGTATAATTTTATTGTCAATCACGAAGTGATTGTGAGTAGGTGCAAATAATAAGTAACAACTTCATTATTCAAATCCAGCTGTCGTCAAGATTGATCTGTCAATTGCATACTTATTTCTGTTATTTGATTTTCAACGTTTAACGGATAAAAAATAACTTGACGTGGACTAATTTGCAGAGAGATCCCGGTGTAACGTCTGGAGAAAAACTATATATTGTTTGTCCTTTACTACCCTGGGCTGAGTAAGATCCAGTTGCAATAAAGCAATTTATTAATATTGTGTTTACGTCAGTTGTATTTACTGGCAGTTCACCGTCATATGTAATAGTTTGTTCAAAAGCAACATAATTTTCATGATAAAATCCTATCATACTTTATGGCGATATAAAATTAATTATCATATTTTTTAATGTTATTCTAGCGCGTAACGTATTATAATTTGGTGTTAGCTCAAAATCGTCAGCGACACCATTATTTTTTGTTGTAAGTTCTTTTATTGTTTTATTTAGATCAGTGACATTATAAGCTCCTTGTGGAATTTTAAATGTTTTCCACGGGGTTCTTATATTTGGAGTAAATGTAAATTCATCATTTACTCCAGTTTTTACGTTAGCCATAGAATGCCAACACGTACAGGGAATTAGTCAAATCTCATACTGTTTTTCAGTATCAAGTTGTATTGGCGGAATATAATTTACTGAAAAATTTGCGCTATCTTTAGCAGC
>JAECUM010075785.1:0-10435 GCA_016617855.1 Megalonaias nervosa | reverse complement strand
TTATTTATAAATGAATTTTTCGAATGCATATATTATCCGGTAAACTAAATATGCCTCAAGCTTGGTTTCTAATGAAATGTCTTCTATACATTACGTATGCCTGGCTCTCGTTTGCATTTCGTCGTCCACAGGTTAGTGGCAATTTGTGTTCACGTTTCCTCTTTACAATATCGTAGATTCAGCAATTGGCTTAGTTTGATCTTTTAGAGAGTTTTGATCATCGAAATTTTTACATTATAAGAACTTTTAAGCTGTGTAGGCTCTAACCACATTTTGTTTTAAATTTAATCAAATTATCTGTCAAGCTCCATCTTGAAAATCACTTCGAGATTAGCATGCTGTTTAAGTAATGGGTTATGATCGAAGTGTAACGGGCTTACACATAAAATACTCAGACAGCACCGTTTATGATTATAACAATAAATTACTGTGAAGATTCATTTACACGAGATCCGATCAGTGTGATTATCCGACTATTGTGTATGATTTTATACGACGATATGTCCTTCATCAACTATAAATACATCGATGAATTGTGAATATTTAAACAATTTCATTTTAATAATTTCAACCAAGTTTACAGTGAATATTCAGTTTAACAAGATCTTGGGTATATTGCTGTATTAAGCACGATTTTGATATATTTTGCCGAATGATCGTAAATTGCTTAGCACACTCAGATGATGCAAGCAGTTAACGTATTAACCTAGGGAGCGTCATCTAAGTACATTGATGAAATACATATTGATTACAAAATTTATTTGCAGATGGACATACAAATAAAGTTATGGTGCTGCCAATTTCATGTCAACGATAGTAAAATTAATGCAATCGAATCCTGAGTTAAATGAAAAATATAAATGTATCCAGGTAGTTTTCACTTTGAATGTATGAATTTTTATTTATGAATTTATTTTGTTTACTTTGTTTGGCTGTGTCATTGTACCGTATTGTGACCGAACGTTGTTGTATTGTATTATCTCTTAAGTTATAAGGTTTTGTTTCGTCCAAGCCTTATGATTTTAGAAAGACAAATTGTGTTGAGATACGTTATCTTATATTACCAACCACATGACCTGGAAGGATCAACTGCTTATCACATCGAAACAGATCTTAAGAGTTTTAGTTTCGCTTCCTGTTTGAGACGGTGTCGTGAATGTAAGTAGGATTATGTGCAGAACGGATGCTGGCAATTGCGATAACGAAACATGGTATCGCTATTCAGTGAATTTCAAGAGCAATTCATAGATGACAATGATGTCATGAGTAAATTACAAGATGAACAGAGATTTTTATTACATAAATAACAGGTTATCATGTATATAAAGACCAACACCAATGTTTGTCTTTTTCTGTGTCCCGTCCCACTTGCCAAACAAAAGTCGCGAGTTCGAAACTCGCGGCATTCTAATTTGTTTGTTTATTTTTTTTACTTCATTTTAATTTTACCTTCAAACTCTCTTAAACTCGCGTATCCCAAGTTTTAATTTTTTTTGCTTTACGTTTAGCTTTTTATGCTTAAACTTTCTTTTATGACTCGCGTCCTAGCACTGGCTAGTAAAGATATATAGCGATACTTACCATGAGGCATGACCAGCATTTAAATGTTCTTCATACATTCTAGGTCATAGTTGTAAACGAATAAAAATTTTACGGAAAGAGATAAAAGGGCCATTATATAAATAAAGAATAAAAATAAAACGAATATTTGCTATGTGCTAAAGCTTAATAAAGTATATTATATATTAACACATACATATATAAACAGTTTTTATACGCTTCTGTTGGGCCTTTATATGTTTTATTTTATGAATTATTTATTAAGCTTGTTTAGTTTAAATATTCTTTACACAACCCAACTTAAATGGCACGCTGGCTATTGTTAAGTACAGGTTGGTTTCTTCTACTACGTTAGAAAGTTGCGTGTGTTCTGTTTTGCCAGTGAGAAAAGTAATAAAATGGTGTGTATCTTTTTATTTCAAATAAGTTAAATATATCATCTTAAAACAGTGTTTCCCAATATATAACATTCGCGTTCCCCTTTTGGGGACATCGGTCTTATCAGCGGCGTACCCCTTCTCCCAGAGCCGTAGTGTTTTATTCTTAGTGCGAATTTTAGTGATTTATTTTCTGCCACGTAATCCTTGAAACTCTTTCGCGTACCACAGTTGTTACGCATGCCACACTTTTGGTAGACACTGCCTTAAAATCTTTAGTAACTTTGACAAATCAGGAAGCACTTTTGGAAATGTCGCCTTAATGATTATTCGCCGACAGTGAGAGAGAACACAACCTTAGCACACGGTTAAACGTTTGCATAACAATATTTATTAAACACGTACATATCTTGCATTAAAATTTGTAAATACTAGTATTCGGTAATATATAAAACTTACATGAAAGTCGGTATGTGAATCAGTCAGCAAGGTAATGTACACAATGCTAGCAAATATTAGGGTGACAAATTTTTTTAACCCTAATGCTGCTGTCAACATAACGACTACCCAGTGACAAAGACCTGTCGCCGTAATAACGATTGTGCTGTAACCCACCCAGGTATATACGTATCTAGGTGTGAATATGTGTATATGTATGAGTGTATGCGTATTATCAGCGTTTCATTCCATCTTTATGAACTTAGCAATTGCCGCGATGGTTTCAAAACTCATGTATCACGTACATATTTATTGTAGAAACTCGTGTATCTTTATCTGACAAAATGTTATAAAAATATAATACTGCAAAAGATGAATTTAGGATGATTTGCTCTTTCCTGGGCACCTTCATCCGAAATAGTTTCCATTTGATATTTGTCTCCAAATTAATGATTTCTTTCAGGATTGGCTGTAAGGCTTGTTGGTAGTTCGAATGAATATGAAGGAAATGTTGAAATATCTGTAAATGGAACTTGGGGGTACATTTGTGATGACGATTGGGAAGATCGAGACGCTAGTACCATCTGTAGAATGCTTGAGTACAAGTAAGTACCTATATTGCTGCTACTACTACTACCACTAGTAGTAGTAGTAGTGCTACTACTACTACTACTACTACTGCTGATACTACTACTACTACTACTATTACTGCTGCTACTACTACTACTACTACTGCTACTACTACTACTACTGCTACTACTACTACTACTGCTACTACTACTACTACTACTACTAATAATAATAATACGATGATATCATGAAGAGGAGGAAGAAGAAGATGATGACGATGATCATGATGTATAATGAATAATTTATATGTGACGGCTAATATTCAGGCTAAGGAAAGCTTATTCTAAATGTACACAGTCGTTTTCGGTGTTGAAAGTACTATAGTGGGGTGCAATAGCCCCACGTAAATAGTAATGTTAGTTTTGTTCGTTTGCACTATAACCACAAGATTGGGCCTGTATAGCGACAAGAGGAATTGCACAGGTGGGATGACGTCAAGGTACTGGAGATTGGTAACAATGTGGCAAGTGGCTGACCTGAATACACGCGGTGTCCTAGGTAGGGACAAATACAATAGAGACAGAGACAAATACAGCACTTATATAACATATAGGCAAGAAAGAATAAATCTTTTCAAGTTATATGAAGTGGCCCTGAAAAGGGCCTTTGGGTTCTTCTTCTATTTTCTCCACTTTTTCCAACAGTTTCTCACGTTCCCAATCATTTATTTCTTCTTCTTCTTCTTTTCATCCTCTGGAATCCAGTCAGGATGTTCCATGGATCTGAAGGTTTCCTGCACCTTGATCCAGTTGTTGTTCGGTCTCTCAAAGTCCTCTTTTTATGTTTTCTTTGCTCTTCGTCTCTTTTGCCCAGGTCTCTTTAAACCTCTTCTTCCATTACCTTTTTCATGATGTCTTCGCCTTTCTTTAAATGGTCTAAGCCTTTTTTGACAAAAGGCCACTCGGTTAAATGGAATATGTCTTCCAAAAAAACATCTGATTTTGATAACAATATCAAGAACCTGCTTCAAGGTTCCCACTCTTACATATTTAGGATGGATGAAGCCTCTCAACTTTTCCACTTCCTCCTCTATCATCCCTTGTAATTCACAACTGGCTACTTTCAGACTGTTCAACAAGTCTAGGCTACCTGAGAACCTCCATTCCTTTTCAAGCCTTTCCAGCACGTAGGCTCCATCCATCATCCAGTACCAACTGTCTTTCAATTTGTTGAACAAGTCCATGTTGTGTAGACTAGTCAACGCGGGTAGCCACACAAACGGACGCGAACACGTAAAACACACCATTCCTACAATCCACACCAACGTACGGGAACTCATAAAACACACCATACTTACTATCCACACAAACGTACAGGAACGCATAAAACACACCACATATACTATCCACACAAACGGACGCGAACGCATAAATACACACTCTACTATCCACACAAACGAAGGAAGAGAAGAAAAAAACACAAACTCTACTATCCTCACAAACGGACGCGAATGCATATATCACACACACTATACAATCCACACAAACGCTACGCGAAAGCATAAAACACACCACATATACTGTCCACATAAACGGAAGAGAACGTATAAAATACACACTCTACTATCCACACAAACGAAGGAAGAGAAGGAACAAACACCATATCTACTATCCACACAGACGGGAAGAGAGGAAAAAATACACCACATATACTCTCCACACAAACGTACGCGAACGCACACAAACACACATTCTACAATCCACACAGAACGGAAGGGAAAATAACACCCCAATATCTACTATTCACACAGAAGGGGAGAAAAAAACACCACATTACCTACTACCAACACAGAGTTTGGTATCTCATGAAGATTATTTTGTACAATCTAGTAGCCCCAAAAGTGACTTGCAGAAAAGTTGAGAACGATGACATTCAACTACACGGTGAAATTAAATGGTGTACGTCAATGGTTGCTATTTCTTTGTTTATTAAATTTTTGTACGAACGATATGTGTGTAAGCGAAAGCTAACACACACACATGAGTACGCACGCGCACACACAGGTGTTACTGCATTGGGTGACAGTAAGTCTGGAGGCTAGTGTTTTGAGAGATGGGCAGACAGAATTAGCATTACGGAAAGAAAGAAAGAATGGTAAAAAGAATCAGAAAAGAAGCACACCATTTTTGGTTCTGTTATTTTTCGCGGTATTATAGGACAAAGATAATGATGACAACCATACATTCTATGTGAAAAATGTTCATTGTTTTCATTCATTTTATCAATTTCATAGAAAAGGTAGTGTGATATTTATTGCCGACTGACTGCTTAACATTTGCTCAATATTCCAAATTTAAGAGATGTCATGTGTTTCGGAGCACACGCTACAAACAATGTTGCAAAGTTTCCACAAATCTAAGGGCAGGAAAAAAAAATGATAAAAAAGCAGCACCAAAACGCGCCTTACTCTATCGACAGTCTGAACTAACAGAAAATAGGTCAAACATTGTTACATTTTTCTGAACGCATGTTTTGGTTTTAGAATTCAGAGTTAACCATAGGCAGGGTTATACAGTGCAATGTCACTCGCGTCTTTCTTGAAAAAGTCGTGCGTTTGTTTCCTTTCTCTAATGCTAGAAAGAAATTTCCGTGACACATTGCAGTGCCAAAATAAGGATAAAGCTAAGATACCTGAATTTTACAAGCTCGTCAACTCAAGATTTTATTTCATCCAACGATTGACTGACTTACAATTTGTAAGTGTGTAAGTTTTTGAAAAAAATGACATGACAAACGGAAGAGTTCACATAATTATGGTGACTACTGATCATAATTTTGGAGAGGTATCTTTAACGGGAACAGATACCATTAGGATTTCAATCAAAACTACTATGGCGAAGAGAGAGAGAGAGAGAGAGAGAGAGAGAGAGAGAGAGAGAGAGAGAGAGAGAGAGAGAATGTTATTCCTACTGTAAAAAATATCTCGACACTTACGTTTGTTTTTACGGTATATTTTTCCTTAAGAAAGATTCAAAGAAACGCATAATCACATCCACAGAAACAAATACACCATTATTAAATATCACAAGAGTGAACTGAAGATGTGGGCAACTAAAAATTCCTCTTTTTTGATAACGTGGAAGTAAAGTTCTCACTGAATAGTTCATCCAAATATGCTGTGATGTATTTGACCATAAAGATTGACACAATTTAGCTTTATTCTTATTTTGGCACTGCAATGTGTCACGGAAATTTGTTTTCTAGCATTAGATTTACCGTTTTCAGAAAGGAAACAAACGCACGACTTTGTCAAGAAAGACGCGAGTGACATTGCACTGTATAACCCTGCCTATGGTTAACTCTGAATTTTAAAACCAAAACATGCGTTCAGAAAAATGTAACAATGTTTGACCTATTTTCTATTAGTTCAGACTGTCGATAAAACAAGGCGCGTTTTGGTGCTGCTTCTTTTATTATTTTTTTCCTGCCCTTAGATTTGTGGAAACTTTGCAACATTGTTTGTAGCGTGTGCTCCGAAACACATGACATCTCTTAAATTTGGAATATTGAGCAAATGTTAAGCAGTCAGTCGAGAATGAATATCACACTATCTTTTTATGAATTTGATAAAATGAATGAAAACAATGAACATTTTTCACATAGAATGTATGGTTGTCATCATTATCTTTGTCCTATAATACCGCGAAAAATAACAGAACCAAACATGGTGTGCTTCTTTTCTGATTTTTTTCTTTACCATTCTTTCTTTCTGTAATGCAAAATCTGTCTGCCCATATCTCAAAACACTAGCCTGCAGAGTTACTGTCACCCAATGCAGTAACACCTGTGTGCGTGCGTGCGTATTCATGTGTGTGTGTTAGCTTTCGCTTACACACATATCGTTTGTACAAAATGTAATAAACAAAGAAATAGCAACCATTGACGTAAACCATTTAATTTCACCGTGTAGATGTATGTCATCGTTCTCAACTTTTCTGCAAGTCACTTTTGGGGCCACTAGATTGTGCAAAATAATCTTCATGAGGTACCAAACTAAGTGTTGATAGTAGGCATTGTTTTGTTTGTTTTTTTTTTCTTCTTTCTCCCCTACTGTGTGGATCTTAGTAGATATTGGGGTGTTATTTCCCTTCCCTTCTGTGTGGATTGTAGAATGTGTGTTTGTGTGCGTTCGCGTACGTTTGTGTGGATAGTATATGTGGTGTATTTTTTTCCTCTCTTCTCGTCTGCGTGGAGAGTATATGTGGTGTGTTTTTCTTCTCTTCCCGTCTGTGTGGATAGTAGATATGGTGTTTGTTCCGTCTATTCCTTCGTTTGTGTGGATAGTAGAGTGTGTATTTTATTCGTTCGCGTCCGTCTGTGTGGATAGTATATGTGGTGTGTTTTATGCGTTCGCTTAATGTTTGTGTGGATAGCATAGTGTGTGTTTTATGCATTCGCGTCCGTCTGTGAGGATGGTAGAGTGTGTGTTTTTTCTTCTTTTCCTTCGTTTGTGTGGATAGTAGAGTGTGTATTTTATGCGTTCGCGTCCGTTTGTGTGGATAGTAGGTAGGGTGTGTTTTATGCGTTCGGGTCCGTTTGTGTGGATAATAGCTATGGTGTTTCTTCTTCTCTTCCTTCGTTTGTGTGGATAGGAGAGTGTGTATTTATGCGTTCGCGTCCGTTTGTGTGGTTAGTATATGTGGTGTGTTTTGCTTCTCTTCCCGTCTGTGTGGATAGTATATATGGTGTGTTTTTTCTTCTCTTCCTTTCTTTTGTGTGGATAGTAGAGTGTGGTGTTTTTTTTTCTCTTCCCGTCTATGTGGATAGTAGATATGGTGTTTTTTTCTTCTCTTCCTTCGTTTGTGTGGATAGTAGAGTTTGGTGGTTTTTGTTCTCTTCCCGTCTGTGTGGATAGTATATATGGTGTGTTTTTTCTTCTCTTCCTCTCGTTTGTGTGGATAGTATATATGGTGTATTTTTCTTCTCTTCCCGTCTGTGTGGATAGTAGATATGGTGTTTTTTTTTTTCTCTTCCTTCGTTTGTGTGGATAGTAGAGTGTGTATTTTATGCGTTCGCGTCCGTTTGTGTGGATGGTATATGTGGTGTGTTTTATGCGTTCCCGTACGTTTGTGTGGATAGTAGGTATGGTGATTTTTATACGTTCGCGTCCGTTTGTGTGGATAGTAAGTATGGTGTGTTTTATGCATTCGCGTCCATTTGTGTGGATAGAAGATATGGTGTGTTTTTCTTCTCATCCCCTTTGTGTGTATAGTAGATTGTGTGTTTTATGCATTCGCGCTCTTTTGTGTGGATAGTAGATATGGTGTGTTTTTCTTCTCATCCCGTTTGTGTGGATAGTAGATAATATGTGAAGTGAGTGTAGGGGATGTTTTCGTTCTCGTCCGTGCTTGACGTTTATAACGCGGAACGGTCGTCATTCTGGCTACCCGCGTTGACTAGTCAACACAACATATTGAAAGACAGTTGATACTTGATGATGGATGGAGCCTACGTGCTGGAAAGGCTTGAAAAGGAATGGAGGTTCTCAGGTAGCCTAGACTTGTTGAACCGTCTAAAAGTAGCCAGTTGTGAATTACAAGGGATGATAGAGGAGGAAGTGGAGAAGTTGAGAGGCTTCATCCATCCTAAATATGTAAGAGTGGGAACCTTGAAGCAGGTTCTTGATATTGTTATCAAAATCAGATGTTTTTTGGAAGACATATTCCATTTAACCGAGTGGCCTTTTGTCAAAAAAGGCTTAGACCATTTAAAGAAAGGCGCGGCTTTGTATTTGATCTCCAAACATTGCCGCGGGGCGAGTATCAAACTCTTACGTTAGGTTACCTGACCGGCCGGAGACCGGAATCTTGAATCGGTACAGGCAATAGATCGCACCACTTCACACCTATGTGTTACAGCTTAATCCTAAGATCAGATGGAAGCCCGCGGGGTGAGCGGGGCGTGTTCTCATTCGTCCCCACGTTGACAAACAGCGAGAGGGACATTGTCCGCTAAGTTTGATTGGATCTGTTCACAGTGATATCCAATCGCAATTGATATAGAGGGTGTGGTTACAATGCAGGCCGAATTACAACTTTCATAACCCTAAGAAAAAATTTAGTTTTGCCTAGGGAGATTTTTGAGCAGTAGGGTTACTCCGAGAGAAGCCACTCGTAATTTGGCGGTAAAACTTAGAGGTAGATTCTAAAGAAAGACAAAGCTTCGAAAATGAAGCTTTTTAGGGCACAGAACTCCCGGTTCCGTTGAGTCCCGAGTCTCCAAGAGGTGGAGACGGAATTGAGACTAACCGAACAGTCGAAGTCGACAGAAGTCTAGTCGATGGAGAGAAAGTGGAGTAGGAGGAGGAGGAGGAAGAGGAGTCTGGAGGAAAAAGTGAAGGAGAAGGAGTATAGAGCAGTCAAGGAGGAGGAAAAGGAATCTGGAGAAAGTCGGGGAGGAAGAGGAAAAGAATTTGGAGAAATAGGAGAGAGACGAATACCACAGATGAGTAGAATACAAGGACTGGTGGAAATCAATCTCACACTGCTAATCAAGTGATGCAGTAGGCTATTAAAGAGTCGAGCGTAAGGAGTGTAATTGGAATTTTGAATCATTTGACCATTGAATTGTTATTAAATTGTTATTTATTGAATTTCACCCTTTTTTGTATATTTAACCATCTAACCCTCGTCACTGCTGACTGGGGGCTTGGAGCTTTACATCTATCTTTCACGAAATTTAACTTCCAACAAAATCGAGCCTGGATGGGACTGCTACAATAGTTTAAATGAAATATTGGGAGCACCCAACCCCACCATAACAAATCCCCACTATAATACAAAGCTAATATTTTTCTATGATTTTAGATTATATATTAAGATCATTATTACTGGAGGTGAACATGTTTACTTGAGTTTGAATTTAGGACACTGGTGTTCCTCATGGGAATTCCTAGTGTGCCTGCTGCATTACATTTTCTTAACTGAAGTATTAGTAAGAGACCTGACCTTGTTTAAAACTTAAAAATATTCTAAAAATAACCTTCAACCTAGTTTTGTTATTAAATTTTTGGGGTTTTTTTAACAATGAGAGAAGTAAACAGAACTTCTTTACTGCATATGATGTCTTAACATCAGTTTTTGAGGATTCAATTTAGGTTGTGTTTCAGTTAATATTTCAGAGGATTCATTTCTTTAAATTATTCATTGAAATTTCAAGGTGCTTATTATTAGTTCTTGAACTAAATCACTATTTTGGATGTGTACTGAATTCATTCAAAGATGCTTTGAATTATATCACCGTGATACAGGAAGACTGTTGTCACATTAGTACATTCGAGGCTACTGACATATCATCAAGTTCAATATTGGAATTTGTTCGGATCACTACTGGAATTCATTTGAAGAAGAGAAAGACAAATGCAATTGCAGAAAGAGAGAGAGAGAGAGAGAGAGAGAGAGAGAGAGAGACAGAGAGAGAGACAGAGAGAG
>JAECUM010075782.1:0-21641 GCA_016617855.1 Megalonaias nervosa | reverse complement strand
CTGGTCCAGAATAATACCAACATGGATCTCATCCATAATTTTCGTGACTAACTTTACGAAAACTCTCGAAAACATCTGCTAGTAATAATACATTTGTTTTCAAATATAAATCATGATAATCATCAAGTGTCTTACAACCAAATTTTCTGTAGATATTTGTACTCGTCATCTGTAATATTTCCATTTTTTAACTGAGAGTAAAATTTATCTTTGTTAGGAAGAAAAGTTTCATCATATCTGCTCCAGTCGTCGAGATACTCATACGGAAAGACGCCTTTTTTGTCAGAGCGACGTAGTCTCCACCAAAGCAACTTTTTAAATTATTGAAACTGCTACAACCTTTTACAAGCTCATCCAGTGGTGCTGCCTTAAATTGCAGACTGTCGATGAAACGTAATTTGCCAAGCGTAACTGACATATACTTTTCAAAATTGTTTGGAATACATATTATTATATTATTTAATTTCAGTTTTGATTAATTTCCTCATCCCCAAATGCTTCGACAATGATATGACTATCATAACCACGAAAATTATGTTAAAAGACAGGAATAAAATCTGGTGCATGAAATTTCAAATTAGAATTGTCATGTGCTGTTCCGCGATATTGGCCGGTTAGATGACAGTTATCGCGCACTTTGTCTTTACCTAGAGGTTTCTCTCAGATATGACAATTAACTGCCTCCTTAAAATCAAGTTGTTTGGATGTTATTTTTATTGGAGCTGTTTTAGATAATCTGTTGAAACTTTTATTGACATCGTCTATTAAATTTTTTAGTAATCACATGGCAAGACTTACAGATTCACCATATTTACATCAGTACAGTTTTATTGGACTTGAAAAATTATCGTTAGCGCAACAAACTATTTCATACGCTGCTCCACAGGGAACATGTTGTTGTATTTTTTCTGGTGCTTGATTTATTTGGATCATTTTCTGCGCCTGCTAAAGGAATAAGTAGACACTGGAAATCAGCTTAAATAACAAACGGAATATTTAATTTTTGATTGTAATTTTTAAATTTTAGTACCTTTTCTTTTTCTCCTGGCATTGTTATTCTTTGAGCATTAACATAGTATTTAAGATGCTCTTGCAGTTTTTCATGTTTAGGGAAACCTTGTAAACAATATTATTTTGTATGCCAACGAAGCCGTTAATGTTTTTTATCCAAACGTAATGATTTCTATAAAACAGCAAGTTTATTGTCGATTGCAAAACTTTTTCTAAAATATACCTTGGATAAACATTTTCACGCTCGTCTAGACCAAATATATTAACTGAAATATTATTTTGCTTTTCACACTTTGGTATTTGATTTTCTGCAACTGGAAAGTCAATGTCATTAAAATGTAATTTTGCTACGTGAGTAAATTGCTTGTCAACGCGATCAGCAGTTTTTTTCCTACTGAAAACATCGCAGAAAGAATAGCCCATTCGAAACATTTGTTATCAAAGTTCTTTACGTTTATGCAACATTTTTTGCTTTTAATTTTTTGAGGGAGATCAATGTAAGAACTACCGCGAAGTGCGTTATATTTCACTGTGTGAAATAGCACTTTTTTCATCCTTTCAAATTTCCATCCTAATCCTAATGCAGTAAATGCTTCCAATTATTTAAAATTGTTTTCTTGATGTATTTCATCAGCGACTGAGGAAATATTTTTTCCAGCTAATATTTTTCGTGATTTAGCTGTTAAATATGGTTCGGTAGTCTTGTTGGTGACATCTGCATTTTCAAAGATTATATCAAGTATATATTTTTGAAGTGCATGTAACTTTGATAAAATAACATGATACTGCACTATTAGCTTGATACTTTAATGCACTGCAAGTTCTCGCGTTACAATCAGATACAGAAGATGAAACAAATTTTTAGAGTTAAAATTTACTAAAATATTTTGATTATCAGATTTATAACTGTTGTCAAATCCTGCAAAAGAGGTGGGTTTTTTGTAAGTTCTCCTATAAGGCTCTTTTTGGCTATATCTCGCAATTTCAGCATTATATTTCTATAACATTTTACATATTTAATTGATCCTTCGATCGATATCTCACCGCACACAGCGCACGCGCTAGTTGAATAATCAATTAGAGATATAAAATGCTTATGGTATAATGGCACAAAATCTAACAAGCGCAAGCGAGCAGGAGTACTACTATGTTCATCCCAAGTACAACTTATACGCGGTAAATATGTCAGGGTCGGTGATACACATTAAATATAGACAACCGTTTGGTAAAACAACACCGGCTGGTTATAAGATCAGCGTAAAAGGTGATAATGACGAGCGAGTTGAAATCTTTAGGAAAGATTTTATTTATACTTTGTTTTGTGGTGAAATTCCAGAAGGACAACGAGTATATCATTTCAACAACGCAGTTACTGATGATAGCACTGAAAACTTGCCTTTATAAAGTGAATTTCAACCTCATCCCGTGTTTGATTTATATGAGGCTGATGATCGAGGAATTATACGAAATAAACAAAGGAAAAAGGTTGTTGGTTTCATGCACAACAGCGGTTATCTTAGAATAAGTGTCAGAGGGACACAAACAAATCAAGTTGGTTATCAATCACATCGTTTTGTTTACGAAATTTTTAACGGACCTATATTCGATGGTTTAGTGATAGACTACGTCAAAGGTATTAAAACAGATAATCGTCTAGAAAACCTCAAACTTGTCACGCCGAAAGAAAATAACAGACGAGGAAACACATGTAAATATAATTTTAGTAAAGTTAAACCCATTGTTTCATTTAATCTTGAAACAGATGAGGAGCTAAACTTTCCTTCAATAACAGCTACTGCAAGATATTTTAAGATAAATAATGCAACAGTGAAGAGAGTTGCGGACGGTGTTATTAATGCGGCAACATCACAATAAGCCTTTGACAGAATTATCTTTAGATATGATGATTAATTATATTTTCTAGCTCGTTTTTAGTTAAGTAATTGTGAGCAAACGCAATAACATCATCTTTATTAAATTTCAGTG
This sequence comes from Megalonaias nervosa, assembly GCA_016617855.1. Lineage (NCBI taxonomy): Eukaryota > Metazoa > Mollusca > Bivalvia > Unionida > Unionidae > Megalonaias > Megalonaias nervosa. The sequence goes on along the minus strand of JAECUM010075782.1, from coordinate 18,644 downwards.
TTATATATGTACTGTCATTAACTTTATTTTTTTCTGCTGCTGTTAGAAGAATTTATCAGAATCACCTTGCATAACAATACCGTCAACAGAATAAGAACTATATCTTGATAAACATTTTCGCACTGCTTCGGCTAATTCTCTGTAATTTAATGTATCAACTTTCTGATGATACTTTATCTCGTTAGTCATTTATAATAATCAATTAGATAAAAATATATTATAATATAGACTTGATAAAACGACTTGCTGATATTTACGCGGACGATAATTTTACAGCAGGAGATGCTATCTCGAGAGATTTCATCTCTGGCGATATAAAATGTGAGTCGGTTGGTTATACAGAAGATGACATTTTATTTAACAATGACGATAAACAAACGAGATCGTGGACGTGGTTGATAAAAAAAATTACAGCAGACCGACAACTGGACGATATAATGTTAAGTATCATATCGCCAAAAAATAATAAAATTTAATTTTACTGTTGCCGAGCAACAAATATTTTGGTAACTTATAAAACCTTTTCTTAATCGGAAAATTGCTGGCCAACAAAGGAGCATAAAATACGATTTTATTTTTGTTAAAATATTTAATTTAATGCCAGTCGATAATGCAAGAAAATTACATTTAATATCGTTGTGTAGACCGGTTAAATGTAAATCTGTACAGATAAAATACGAGCAAATTTATAACAATATTATTTCAATAGAGACTTAGTTGGAACCCAGCTGGTAAATTTATCGCTGTATCCTTTCCATTTAACGAAACTTTTATTACCTCGTTTGCTGATAACTTTTTCAATAACAAATATATCTTGCTCAGTTTTCTGCAGTTCTTGCTCGTAAACACTTCCAGTTATAGGCTCACCCAATAACTCTTTTAGTGCATAGGTAACCGGTATTGGCAGTAAAACTTTATCAACAAAAGATACCTCTTCACTCCAGTTTGGAGTAAATCCTTTTTCAAATGTTTTTTTCGTCAGAAAAATTCGAACTTTATCACCAACTTTAAATTTATGTCTGCGGTACATGTTTTCATTTGCAAGAAACAGATTTTTAATTGCATCATTTGGTGAGATTTTTTAGTGATCTGTGCTTTGTGTTATTATATTTATCAACAATGTGCTGTAGATCGTCAATATATTTATTTTTATTTTTAGTTGTCATATGTTTATGTATCAGCTCGTTTAGTGTGCAATTAAATCGCTCGACGATAACGCTCTTACCTTCATTTCCTGTAACATATTTTTGATATTATTTTGCTCCAAAACCTGCTCAAATTTTTTATTAAAAAACTCCGCTCCATGATCGGTCCAGAGCCTGTTTGGTTTTCTTTCTGTATTTGTTATTATTTGTTTTAGTGCATCAGTTATCGATGTTCCTGTTTTATCTGAAACAGGCACACTAAACGCGTATTTACTAAAAACATCTACAACGTTAAAAATATGTTTTTGTTATCGTTAAACTGAGCAAGATTTGACACATCAACTAAATGTATGGCCCAGATATCGTCAACGGCATTTGCGGCAACTTTACGTCGCGGAAACCTTTTTTAGGTTTATGTAGCTCTGTTGCCAGATCATCATAGAATTCTTTTCCAATACCTAACTTATATTTTGTTCCTATCATTCCTCGATCTAACCTTCTATCAAATCGTTCTCTCATATTTACAGGTTTCATATCGCGTAGTTCATCTAACATTTCTTTATCGCAGCCGTGCTTATCTTGTTCGTTATCACGGCAGCAGATATCGTGACGCATTGCTATTGCATCAACCTGATTGTAAGGCTCTTGTCCGGGCAGCAGATTATCATTTTCATCTAGTTGTTTATCTAGCGGATTATATGGTCCAGTGTATTTATGGCTTGGTAATGTCCAACCTCCTTTTGGTTTTGGTAACTTGCCAATTAATTTATGTATATCTGTACCTGTTCCAATTATTTCTCTGTTGTTGCATTTCTGACAGTACGTAACAATTTTATTTTACACATTCCAGCTCCGGATAATTTATTTTAAATCATACTTTTTCTTTTTCCACAGATTGCACAAATACTTTTTAGCATCATCCTATTATTTTTTGTTTTCTTTCTGTTGTTTCATCTTTATTTTCTGCTTTAGTTTTGCATTTGAGACAATATGTTGACATATTCCTTAGTTTAGATAAAATTAATTGCAATCTCGTCATTAACGTGAGAAGGTTGATTGTCAAACTGCAAATTGAATTTTAAAAAATTAAATTTAGGTTGGTACATTTGTGTTATAAACATTATACAATAGTACCAACAAGATGATGTTCCAACTGGCTGAATTTGATTAGACGAATAATTTATTATCTTATATTTTTTGTTCATATATTTTTTTATCACGTCACTGGGAGGAATTCCAAATGAATCAAAATAGTTGTTATTGTAAACTGCTACCCAGTGTGTGCCAGATCCGTCGTTAAAATCTTGTATATTTATAACACACGAACCACCAGCTGGTGCATTGTCAAGTTCATCTTGGGAACAAACTCTTTAGAAATGTTTTATTATTTTTAGCTTATCAAGTATATCGAAGTTACTTAACGCGGGCATGTTCCTGGTAATGTTAGTCCTAGACCTATTCCCAGACCTATTCCCAGCAGATTGGGCAACATACTTCCCGCTACTCCCGCCAGTAATGTTCCTATAAATCCGTCATCTTTTTTTTTCGTTGTTGTCTTTCCTTTTGCTGTCTTTCGTCGGGGAATTATATTAAAGTTTTAGACAAAAATTTTCTTTATACCGTCTCCAGAGACAGCCATTTTTTGTTGCGCCAGATACTGCGCCGGATGCTGCTGATAATCCTAATGTACGAATTACGGGCAAAATTTTAGGTATTAACTTTTTGGCTATTGTGGCTATCGCCGGACCAAGAAAAACGCCTCCCACCGCAATGCGGTGGGGCCATTGCAGTTACTTGCGACGCGCTTAGGTTTAAAACAAACGGTTTACCGGGATCTTATTTATTTATCTGTGTTTTAGTTAGCGTTAATTTTGTTATAGTACCGCCCGTTATCGATGAATTAATTTTTAGTGATACCGGCCTATGCTTAGCAATAGCAGTCGCTAATTTTTTAACTTGACCGTCAGTCAAATATATTTCATTTTCGATGTATTTTGTCACATGTCAAGAGAGTTCTATTAAACTCCAAGTTTTTTTTCAAACTTGGACTGTCATTTTACCTCCAACAGAGTCTATTGTTATAAATCTGTTACTGATCACCAGCGCATAAACGTACAACGCATCTGGAACAATACCTAATGTCCAGGTAATTTCAATATCAACTGTCGAATCAACGCCTCGCTCGTTGCGTTTACTAACATCAAAATAAAATATCGGATAAAGTGTACGAAATTCCTCTACAGATATTTGAGATCCATCTCCAACGTCCTGATATTTCTGCACTGCGTCCATAAGATACATATAGGATCGAGTAAGATTTTTATTAGCGTCATCCGCAAAATTGCATTCTATCGCTCGTTCCGGAAACTGCTTGGAGTTTATCCTAGCGTATATTCTCCTAACATCAACGTTATCAAATACTGCGTTATTTTGTTGCTGGTTACCGCGTCGCACTTGTCGCTGAAATACTACAAATGATTGCTGTAGTAGTTGTTCGCTTGACGTTGTTGTGACGCGCCATGTGTAGTCGGTAGTATTTGGAACTGCATTCTGATATATTTTATGTTGCTGAAAATAAATTTTGTTTGTATATTTTTGAAGCATATTATTTAATTCTACTGCTTTTGTGAATGACAGTGTTATTCGTGGCATCCATAAAGCAAGTTTGTTTATAATATATTGTACATCAACACCGCCAACCCGAAGTAAATGATTATTTTGTTCTGCCCGATCTAAAATAAGTGTGTGTTTAACTCCACGAAACACTTGATTATAATCAGGACAAAATCCAAATATTGTACTCAATGGCAGCATCATTGTAATTTGACGTGATCCAGCTGCTAAAGCCTTTCTCCTAGCATAACCTTCATTGTAACGTATATTTGTTTAAACCGATTGCAGTATTAATATGATTTAACATTGCACCACTGTTTGCAGCTGCAACTGGTGGTGTTATACCAAGATTATTACAAGCAGCAGTAAGTGAAACTCTTGTAGCGTCTGCGTTAGCATCTGCAGCTGGTGGAGCTATACCAAAATTGGCAGCACTAGCAATAAGAAAATCTGTTACAGTTATAAGATCCGCATCTTCATCAGCCCCGTGAATAAGAATAACATTTGAAAAAAAGTTCGCCTGATGCAGCTTAACCAGTTCCAATGTCCTTAAACCACATTATGTTTAGTTGCACTAAACGAAATAATACTTAGTATTGTACTTGCAACTTGTAGGTAACTTGAAATATCTTCCACTGTTTGATTAGCTAGCTGATACCTGGCACGTTTAAATAGGCTCCAACCGTTGTTTATGAGAGCTATTTCTGCTCCAGCTGCAATTGCAGCAGTTGGATTAGCTACTGTCATAATCTGACCACGAACTTCCAACATTGCTTAATGAGGCAAAAGAAATATATCTTCGTCGCGTGTATTAAATGTTCTAACGCCAACTTTATTAGGTTCATTAGAATTTTCGTCGAGTTATTCAACATACTCAAATTCTGTTACTGTATCATCTACGTTATAATTCTCCGCCAAGTCGAGGTAATTTTTAACAGACATTTTTTAGTCATTAGATTATATAAAATTTGGTGCTGTTGCCTTATATATTAATTTTTGTATAATTTGCTCTCCTCTTGGCGGGAAATTTTTTTTTTTGTTGTTGTTTTTGTTTTGTTGTCATTATCATTGGACATTTAGTTTCTTCCGTTGGTGCAATTTCTGATATCACTTGTTTTATCTCTGGCTTGTTCCCTTTTATTTTATCATCTATTTTTTGTCCCACTGCAGTTTCAGCGGCAGATGCAGCTCCAGTCGCAAAGGCTTTTGATGCGTCCAGTGCAACTTTATGCGCTACCCCAGAAGCACTTTCAATAATATTAGTTAATATATTTCCAAAAAATCATCCAACTATTTTTCATGTGTAAACTGTTTTTCTTTGTCTCGTGTTATACAACAAGGTTGTACAAAACTCTATTGCGCTCATAGGTGTAGGTAATAAATAACAATTTCATTATTAAGATCAAGTTGTCGTCCAGACTGATCTGTCAGTTGCATATTTATTTCTGTTATTTGATCTTCAAAATTTATCGGATAATAAATAACCTGCCGTGGATTAATTTGCATCAATGAGCCCGGCGGAAAGTCCGGCGAAAAACTACATATTGTTTTTCCTTTACTGCCTTTAGCTGAGTAAGATCCAGTTGCAATAGAACAATTTACTAATATTGTGTTTACGTCAGTTATATTTACTGGCAGATCACCGTCATATGTTACAGATTGTTCTGTATATGATCCGTACCGTCGATGATAAAATCCAATCAGTGACGCAATGCTTGCTGGCGATGAAAAATCGATCATCATATTATTATTATGTTATTCTAGCGCGTAACGTGTTATAATTTGGTGTTAGCTCAAAGTTGTCAGCGTCCACTGTGTTGTTTTTTGCAATAACCTCTTTGATTGTTTTATTTAGATCAGTGATATTATAGGCGCCTTGTGGAATTGCAAATCTTATCCAAGACGACAATTTCGATTGAAATGCAAATTCATCATTAACATTAGTTTTTACGTTAGCCATAGAATGCCACGCCGTGCAGGAAATTAGTCCAATTTCATATTTTTTTTTCTCCGGATCCAGTTGTATCGGCGGAATATAATTCACTGAAAACTTTGCGCTATCTTTTGCAGCGATGCTAGAGTCGAGTACTAATGTTGACATCTTTATTTATTAGATTACATAATTATATCGCCCGCGATTCTATCTTAGATCTTCAAGTGTATCAACTATTTCATTGTCAATTTCAACACCAACATTTCCAGCTTCTTTCGATGATATCAACAGCAATAATCTGCCGATTATATCAGATTTTGATGTAAATACTCTTACTCCAGTTCCAACTTTTTTGACGGCGATAATAATCGTAATGATAAAGCCATTCTTTAAAGCTATGTCCTTTACTTTCTTTATTTTTAAATGTTACTACTGCAGCCTTAATAACAGAAGCAATAATAAATCTTTTCCTAAAGGTGTCCTCATGTCCATAAAGATCTTCAATTTTTGTAGCTCTTCTTATATTCCAGTAAGCTCGCTCACCGACGTTCATAATAGACTGTAGTTTTTTAATTAGTTCAACGTACCTGTCGTCTTTCCAATTTTCAATATTATCAATGTTAATATCATGAATTACAAAAACAAATTTCGTATTCCTGATCTGTTATTCTAACTTGCGCTCGCTCTAGAATAAGATTTCTTTGTTGTTCAATATCTGATACAACTGCTTGTTGGCTAATATCCCCTGTTACAGTTGGCTCAAATGTTGTTTTACTTGCCATAACTGGATCTTGTTGACTCTCCGTCACAGTTGACCGTAACGTTTCTTCGATTTCATATGGATTATTAATTAACCGATCTAGGTCATCTTATCTAGCAGTTGGGTTATCTATACGCGCCACAAGTGGCATGGCCAGTATTCGGTTTTCATCTATATATTTTGATTCGGTGTTCAAAATATTAAGGCGATGATTGTACCTGTTTTGCTTTATTTGATTAATGGCTTTAATGTAAAGATCGGCGATAATACTGTGTCGGAATTTTTTAATACTTTCTCTGTAAGTTTCATTTTCTGGCACTACTTCATTGATATATTCCTTATTTTCTTTTGATATCTCCGTTAACTTTTTAATTTTTTTCATCAGCCGTTGTATTCTTTCTTTAAAATATCGTATACTCTTAAATTTTTGAAACCATATTTTATGTCGAACGACTTATACTCATAATCTTCTATTTTGTTGTTTATATTTTTTGCTTCGTCATCAACATTTCTCTGTACTGAACATCCAATCCTTGCTCTTTTCTAAAAGCTTCTCTTCTGGCTTCTTCTTTCTCATACATCTCCCTTAAAGTTTTATCAGCTTTAATCTCCGTTTCTTGTTGCTGTTGTTTTTATATCCTCCATCATCTCATCCAACCTTCTTCGCGTTGGCTCAACTGCCACCCTCTGCAATAAACTTCGTTCAAGCTCTAACGTATCACGAATCAACCGATCTACCTCAGTTTGGCTTCTGTCAGGATTAATTATATAATCTGTATGTGCCTCAGCCAACCTTCTTCTTTTTCTTCATCAGATCTTGCAATATCGTTTTCTTGTTATCCTTTAATTAATCCGAGTAATCCTTTTTCCTGTAATTTTTTAAGTTCTTCTTCCGATGGCGGTAAAGTTTCAGATTGTTTCCCAAGTAAAGCCTCAGTAACTGATTTTAAAATTCTGGCTGATTCCTCCGCGGAAACTAATTGTCCACGTCATGCTTCTTGAACTTTTTTCGTAAATTCTGCATGAGACTGAGCAATTTTTTTTAAGATCTTCTATCTACTATATATTTTCTGTACTTTGCTCGTTTATCCATATTATTATTCAATGACAGTTTGATAAAACTTTACTCTAGATACTTTTCAATACAACAGCGGTACATTTTTTTTAAAAAATTTTTTTGGAACACGTGCAAATTTATCGAATAGAAAGAAATTATATTTATCTTTCGTTGCCTTATGATACAGTTTAATAAATTTATCTTTTGTTACGTCGCAACATTGCTCGTTTGCAATATTTCTGACGTCAACATTGTCGATTCCGGGAAATAATATAAAGCAACCGGTATTTTGTCTAATAAATTTATCGACATTATAAAATCCCTGAGCGAGATAGACAAAGGCACATTTTTTATTAAGTGACAGTGAAAAATAAGATCTTATTTTATTCATCTCCTCATTATTAAGTGGAATATCATCAAAAACAACTATCTTATGCTCATCTGAATCAAGTTGATTAACTGTAAAAAGTTCCTCTGGTGGTCTAATAATATAAAAAAATCTTCACCAGCTTCAAGATCATCATGAAACTTGTTATTGTATTCGCTTAATAATTCGTATTTATCCTGCTGTAGATTAATTGTGTAAATATAAACTCTGTCGTAGTTAAAAGTATCGCCTAGCAGTAAATTCATCAGCAAATTTGTTTTTCCCGATCCTGTTCTCCCAACAACGAGATAATGACAATCTGCAAGTTCGTTATTGTGTTTATGTTGCACCAGCCGTTCTGTGTCAAAAGGTAATATCAACGATGGCTTTTGCCATTGTTATAAACTAAGTTTATATAAAATTGTCAGACAATAAACAAATAAAGAGCTATTTTACATAATTTGGGATAGCATTGGGAGATTCGTCGGCTGTAAGTACAACAATAACAAATGGCAACATTGATTTATCGGGCTACCTAAAAAACTGGCGATAAATTTGGAAACCGCATATCCACCAGCAAACTTAAATCAAACAGAAGCGGTAAGTTATTTACAAATGAAGTACGTGGATAATAACAAGCTTGATAAAACCGGTGGAACGGTTACAGTCAATATTAACATGTCGAGTGCAAAACTTATTGGGCTGGAAACTGCGTATCCACTTGCAAATGTTGATAGCACACAAGCTGTAAGTTATGCGCAACTTAAATCCGTTGATGATAACAAGCCTAATAAAGCTGGCGACATAATGACAGGTAACCTTGTAATGAGAAATAATTACATAATAACTGGATTACCAACAACCTCACTACCAGCTAATGAGACTGATGCTATTAGTTACGCTCAGTTAAAAGAAGCACTCACCCCATATTTGAAACAATCCGATGGACCATTGTCAGGTAACATAAATATGAGAAATAACAAAATAACAACGGCATATGTTCCAGTTAACCCTAATAATCTGACAAATAAAGTGTTCGTTGACAGTCTGTTTAGTGGTATAAAACGAACTAAAAACAATGTTGCGTATATTCCAACACATTTTAAGGCAACTGACAACCGAGTTGGGTTGAGGTAAGTGCATCATCATATTATCCTGAAAATTATCCTCATGACGCTTTCTCTGATAGACAAGAATGGATAACTAACGGAGAAGTTGAAAACTTTTGGATTAAAATCAAATGTCCCATTGCAATTGCTGTTTGGCAATTTCATTTGTGTGGTCGATTAAACACTAGTGTTAGTCGAATTTATAATTGGCGATTGGAAGGATCAAACGATGATATCGACTAGGTAATATTGTATAGTATAGAGAACACATATATTTCAACAACACAATATTTTACGACTCCAACAGAAAAGACTCTCAACAAGTACTTGTATTTTCGAGTTTATGTTGTCACTGCTGAACATCCGTTTCCAGGATTGACAGCATTTCAAATATATACACTCGACGATCAAATTTAATCTAATGCTATAAAATAATGTCAGAACCATCAGTTATAACCATTGCAAGAGAATTTTATGATAATATTTTTAACCCTATAAAAGATGTTGGAAACGAATCACTAGCGGCACGTGAGATAAATACTACGAAAACTTTTACAATTACAATGATAAATTCTCCATTGTCAGATGAAGAAAAATTTTTTATTCTTGTTATGCAAATGCGAGGACCACAACTAATAAAAGCAATAAGAAACTTTGATATTATAAGCAGATACTGTCATCCTGATGATTGTTTAGAAGAACAGAAACAAGTTGAAATTCTGTTTAAAAAGATATTGCTTGAGCTTGATTTTAAAAATATGGATTTGATAATACGATCAGGCCTATTAAGAACACAAATAGCACAGGAGGAAAACATAAACGATAACTATAATCGTCTCAACAAGCTAGCGGAATCTAGGATAATAAGAATAAGAAGGAACAAGGAGTTATACAATAGTTTCTTAAAAAAATTTTAAGTATCTCGGTATGTATTACCACCACAAGGAAAACCTAGTTAAAATCGTTACCATGACAGCGGATACGGAGTTAATTATAAAAGCGTACTAGAACGTACTTCTACCAATGATGCGCAAAAAAGACCCAGAATTTGATCCGATTATTGTTGACAGATCACTAAAGATAATCAAAAATTTTAACGATGAAATTAGTTATCTCGACGACTATGAGCTACAAACGTTTTTTGAAGAAGTCAATCAAACAATATTTGAAGCAACGTTTAATTCTTATTACGACATAAATGATGAAGGCGATGTTTTATTTCCATCACTCCAACGCTCTAGGCAATTGTCATTAGGAAATTATAACAATGAAGTCGAGAAAATGTTCACAAAACAATGCGTAAAATTATGGCTTTGAGTAAATGCTTTTACTCGTTGTACCTTTCTTGGACGAAAATCACTCCAAAAATTAATGCTGATAAATTTCGTAGTCGCATATGCAATTATCAGACAACATCTTGTCCTCAAAATTTTTTACTTTGAATCAAATAAGCTTGGTACTTGGATTTATTGATGAAACAGAAAGAGAATACGGTAATATGGTGAATGAAACAGATTTTTATGAACGTGAAGTAGAAAACACGTTTGATTTCTACAGTTGGTTATAGAAAAATTAGGTACTAACAGATGAACGATATATGGATATTTCATCAGATGTTTATGACAAGTACAGAGATTTTATAGCTGATCCTAACAATAATACGTTTCGTGAATTTCTTGATTCAATTGTTGGTGCTACAGTTTTTAATACTGTATAAAAACTGTAAACAAATATTGTATAATGGAAAAACAGATCGTTGATTTCAATCATATTTCTGGGGAAATTCCAAAACAAGATGGTGACGAACTAATGCAATATTACAAATTTTATCATAAGAAAATCCTCTGGTGTGTAAAACAATGTTACAAGGATTATAGTAGAATACTTCGAGTAATATCATATTTACCACTGCTAATGACTGGCTCTGGTATAATCTCAAGTAGAGTATCATTAAACCCGTTTTTATTAATAATATCTGGTGTTAGTGTTTCTCTTTCAACAGCGTGTAAGAAAATTGAGCTTCGACTTGAGACCAAAAAAAAAGATGCTTGTAAAACAGCAAGTATCACTTATAAAAAAATTATTTGATCAGATACGATCTTATTTGCGAGGCTTAAAATGTGATATGGACGATTTAATACACGAATTTCGTATCATTGACAGTATGTTAACAGATATTCTGCCAGTGAGAGTCAGAAGGTATGTAAACGATTATCATACAATATGGTGACTGATCATCATCGCTACTCTTTATTTTTTGATTATTTTTATTTTAATGATTTAAATTCAACATGACGGTTATAGTAATAATAGTAAATGAGCTGTTTCCATCTCCGAGACCCCCTTCCCCCGACAAACATATTTTGTCAGAAATATGCCAGAGAAAGCTTTATCATGTGAAAGTCATTATTTTGAGCTAGAAAAGGCTGCTGAGAAAATGTTAACATAGAAGAGTTGTGAGGGGAAGGGGGTCTCGGAGATAGAAACCTCATTTACTGTTACTACTAGGATCATCGTTAATTTGAGAGTCCTTTCTTCGTTATTCACTTCGTTGATGGTAGCAGCCGTTTCGCGAACCTGCTATTCCCACACCACTGCAAACTTCAGAAAAAAAACGAAAAAAAAAAAAAACGTTCAAGCTCTGCACTCTGGCAGCGTTTTCATCGGCGTATTAAATTATTGTTACCGAGGAGAACTGGATTTTCGAGGCTAGGTTCCCGCATTTCATAGAACCCGTATATTACTGCAAACATTGAGCAGGTGTTTACATAATATAGTCGGGGACCCGAGTGGCCGAGTGGTCTAAAGCGCTCACCATTCCGGATCACTGCCATCTCACCTCTGCGTGGTTTCGAGTCTCAGGCTCGGCTAAGGTGGGTACGTGAGAAAGCCTGCCAGTAGCTTCTCATGGGTAGGTCGTTCTTCCCGGGGTTTTCCAGGGTTTCTCTTCCACCAGTTATGTGTTGTGATGTGATTTCGATTTTTAACGTGGCTTTAACAATTTTCAGTCATATCGCTACGATGTCTGCAGTGTGGCAGTTTATAGTGATGTCTAGCACTGGGGCATCATGCAGCAGACATGTAGCATGATGTCTCACCCAGTCACATTATCCTGACACCAGGCCGACCAGTCCTAACACTAACCTCTTAATGCTGAGCGCCATGCGAGGCAGCTGTTAGTACCATTTTTGTAAGTCTTCCTCCACCAGTTATACTGGCCGCCATGTATAGCCTATCTTGTGCTGAAAAATGGCGTTAATCCCTACAACAACAATATAATATAATCTGTCGGGTCAGTGAGAAGCCGAAGTCGTGCTTCGCGTGTGATTTTAACGGCGCTTCGTCTTCTGTATATATATATATATATATATATATATATATATATATATATATATATATATATATATATATATATATATATATATATATATATATGCATACGAGAAGAAGTGACACGAATCATATAGCAGCGTTATTTTTATACATTATATTATAATATTTTGTCTGGGAATATTATTTAGTCCTTTTCATCTACGAGTTTCTCTTATCAATCTACGGAAAGATGTTCTCATCTCGGGAATCTTACGAGTATGAGTGACAGTAAAAGATGTCAAAGATTCTGGGAAAAAGACGCATTAGACAAATTCAACAAAGAAGCATACAAGTTTTGGATAAACGTATCTGACAAGCTTTATTTTACAACAGCTAAAATGACGAAGTCGCCAAAACCATAAAAGATTCCAGCTTCATAGAAACCTAGAGTAGGTAAAAATAATCTAAACATATTTGCCATTAAATAAAAACGTAATCAACGGTACTTTTTCGACCTATTTTCTCTATGTATTTTGTTTATTGTGAAAACTATCATGTAACCGATATAGATATGGTAAACTATCAACTATTTAACTACATATTATACACGTTCGTGAAGATATATTATATTTATCATCACGTTGTTCTTCCTATACAATAAATGCCAGCTCTTAGTTATTCGTCTCTAGCTAATGCAGAAATTAGGCAGAAGAAAATATAAATAGATAACAGCGACATTATCTTAGGAAAACTCATTAACAATAACCATGGCTTTTTATACAACCATCGACATTTGTAAAATACACGAGCTGTATCAGACAATATGTCTGCCTTTATAAGTTTGTGAGGACTTTCCTCTTCACTTCACCAATGTTAGTACAATATTAGTCATTGCATTCCGTTTACTGCAGTGGTTCCCAAACTTTTCGGGCAACCGCCCCCTTGGGAGATAATAACGAGAAGTCTTCATGCAGATATAAACAGTTATTTCCCCGTTATAATATATATATATATATATATATATATATATATATATATATATATATATATATATATATATATATATATATATATATATATATATATAAAATTTAGCAATTTTCAACAAGATTGAAACACGTTGCGTTTTTAGGTATGTTAACGTTCCAGGTGTAAATAATGGGAACAATGTCGATTCATGGAAGATAATTTCATTTCGTTAAAATGAAGACTAAGCAAATAACAAGAGAGAAGCCATCCAAAATGAACGGACGAAGACAAACAGTTGTCATATGATAATACAAGGAAATCAACAGCCGGAGCTTACATGTATATGGAAAAAATACCTGGACATCACATTCGCCATAAAGAAACTGTACCTGAGAAAGCTGAATGCTTTTCTTAGCTTCTTTCCCACTACATATAGACATATTTTCATTACTGCTGCTACTACTACTACTACTACTACTACTACTACTACTACTACTACTACTATTATTAACATACCGGATATATTCTAATCGACTAGTCCAGGGTGGTGTAATTTCCAAAGGGGTGAGGGAATTGAATACCCTACATAGCTGTTTGACTGAAAACGTTCGTAAATTAATTGTTTTGATGTTTCTAACAGTCGTGGATTTCTCTTCTTTGAGTGAGTGAGAAAGGTGGGTGGGTGGTGCCTTTTAATTTTAAGTAATATGCTTTTAGAACAGTATTAATAGACTTAATTGAATATGAGGAACGAAAGAAAAACAAAGAAACTAAGTGTTATGTAGGTCAAAATATGTTTGTTCCTCTTAACCAAGAAATAAACAGGATATTGCAACACTGCATCTTTGGTATCGTGATCACTGTACTGAAACCCCATGGAACGTGTACACCAAACCGTTATGAAGAGCCAGGTTCTTGTATGTTACTTAGTGTAACTTATATATTTAATTCATTTAGACAGCATGGATTATTAGCATCACTCTCGTTAATTGCTTACGTCGCTAATGATTACTCAGTGAACATTCATTACACTTTCAGTGAGTACAGAAGCGATAGCCCACTGTTGAAATAAGAATCCTACTGTTTGAACTATATTTATATTCGTATTAATGCGCCATGGGCGGATCCTAATTTGATATAACAACAATATTGATGTATGAAAACATGCTATTTTTAATTTTAATGTATGTGGTATATATATATATATATATATATATATATATATATATATATATATATATATATATATGTGTGTGTGTGTGTGTGTGTGTGTGTGTGTGTGTGTGTTGACAAGTCGAGTTGTTTGGAGGAGCACTGATCAAAGTCGGCCAGCTCCATCTCTTCAGGATGAAATGGACGAAATGCAGTCTGTAACTATTGGTACAACTTCCTAGATCGGACAATAAAGCACGCAGTTAGTCAGTAAATGGGTAAAAAACAGATGACGCAGATAATTCACTTTGAGAGGATAATGTTCAGGTTTATATAAGAAAAGCATTTGTATTGTTTTACACTCAAATATTTCTTTTAATTGCACTTTGTCTGTTTCATTATATATATATTGCGAGAGACAGACAGACAGACAGAAGGACAGAACGTCAAAGGGGCAGAGACAGTGACAGACGGACAGTATATCAACGTGTAAGTTTTATTTTCAGAATGAATTACACTACAATGATAAGTAAGTATATGACAGTGTAACTTACATACAAGATGTACCGATTGCTTTTTTATTTGTTGTTCACACAATTGTGGTTACAAGATACGTAAACTAGCTGTTCTTACAGTCACATATATGCATACTGCAGAATAGATTACCTAAATATGTCTTTCTTAAGTTGAAAACAACGCAAATTACTCCTCCCTTGTGATATTTGTAGCAAATCAATATAAGACTGTTTCTGGCACATACGAATGTGTCTAGCAGTAATAGTTCATAGGAAAAAAAATCAAACCATATTTTATTAAAATCGGTTAATCTGTGTGGAAGGACAAGGGATAACGAACTGAGATAACAATTTTCCCACTGTTTGATTTTTGTTCAAGAACTTTTACCAAGATAGACCATATGAAAAAACAAAAGCTAATTGCGAATGTACGCTAAGAAAAATATAGCCTGCAGAGTTCAAACGAATCCTATAAGTAGACATGACGACAAAATTACATTTTCTAGATAGAGGTTTTCAACATGTTTGACGGAATTTTTAGAGGAAAGGGGAAGAAGAAAAACTTAACCCTTATCCATCATTTGCACCAACCACATACCTAGTCCTGAAATGCCCTATTTGGTCAATTAATTCATTAAAGTTTCCTAAATATGGGCCAGAGGTAACACAAGTAAAACGTTTTTGTTCATCTTCATGCAAAACGTAAAATGTATTCCAAGTTTAATCAGAATCATAAAATGGTTGTAGTACGAGAGGCGCTGATGCTCTTCATTTCAAAACATACCTTTTATTCACTATTTGTCAACCAAATCCCAATAAATAGACAGATGAAGAAAATAGAACTTCATTGCGCACCTATGCAAACTTAATATCCAGACAACACAATTTCTATAAAACACTCCAAGTGGTTAGGAGATAAGCGTTCACCCGTTTTGATAACTTTTGAAATATTTATTCCAAAATAGAATAGAGGAAAACACTAAATAAATATTGCTTCTCAAAACACATTTAGGTGACTCAGTGTCATCTTAGTCATCAAGGGAGCAACGGTGATGATCTCAATTCCAAAATACCCCATTGCAATAAAAACATATCCCCTACCAATAAATCAGAAGATGTCATGTTTTATCACCAGATATCGAGACCAGAACATTTCATGAAGCTCTTCAAAGCGCTGTGGGCGTTTCCCCAAATACACAATTTTCAAACAACCAGTAAACACAAAATACCCTAATGTGTGAAGCAGGAAAGACAAAGGTCTTATAGCACATCTGCTCCAAATAGATATCTTGCAATGTTTCAATTAAATTTACCATGAGGTGTGGGAAGATAGAAAGCAATAGCAAATTTAATTAACAAAATATTACTTTTTGACATTTTTAAACAATGTCACCAAATGAGCAAGATGAAAACCGAAGAAAAGCTTACTGGGCATCAACCTGAAGTTCATAATTTGACTATATACAGTTTTAATAAAATTCCGAATTCTGTATCAGAGATGAGGTAGAGGAAAGCTTAAATCCAAACGTTCCCTGCTGTGAAACCCAAGAAACAATTTCCGCAGAGATTGGAGGGAGAGAAGAAGACTGTATTGTCCATTTGTTAAGACAGCCTATCTAATTTTGCAAAGGTTTAATTGAATTCTTCACCCGGTATTTCATCAGTGGATGACGAAACTAAACTTTCAGAATGCTTTTTTTTTTTAAAAAGAAATTACTACAATTTTCGAACAAACGGACATGATGGAAACCAGAAAACGCCATGAATTATCGACATTAAGAACACGTTTATAAAACAGCATTATTTCTAAGTCCTTGAAAAAGTACAAGAAGGAAGCGGCGAGGAATACGTTGTCCAAAGAAATCTATGGTTTAATAATTTTAATATAGTCCCAAACCTGTATGGAGAGGGATATGATCAAACCATAGCTGAGCATTAGCTCCAACAACAAATGTAAATTATAAAGCTTCAACGCAATATGCTAAGCAACGTATAAGGAGCTATGTTGGATAACTCCTCCAAGGGACATTCATTAACATTTTCGTCAAGTTTACACAGATTCTACTCTAGATCAAATGTCATGCATGCATGTCAAAATTCATTTACATCCACTTCCAATTATATGCCTCAAACAAACTGTTGCAGGAAACTTACTTTCAAAGTACATGCTTAATACTGAACTATCTTTAGTTACAAAGTTTGAGACATGTCAGATACCACATTCGAAACCAGAATAATAATAACTCTGTAGGTGAAATGGTTTGAAGGTATCTCAAGTGACTACACATCTTTCTGTAGGCGATATGAGTTGAGGTTGTCTCAAGTGACTACGTAATAACTAAACAAACATCTATCTGTAGGTGAAATGGGTTGAGGTTGTCTCGAGTGACTACGTCCTAATAAATCACACAGCTATATGTAAGTGAAATGGGTTGAGGTTGTCTCAAATGACTGTGGAGCAAATATAGCTATGCTAATGATTATACGTTCGGCAATTAAAAAGAAATCTGTGGAGTCACGAATATACAAGCTACCTTAATCTACCTAGATATGAAAAGATAAGTACTCTTAGATAATGACTTTAACATATTCTAATTATTTCATAGAAGTTAATTACAAAGCAAACTTTAAAATGCTAAAACATAAACTATTATTAGATGAAAGTAGACAAGAACTATTTCAAAATAAATTCAACACATTATTTCAATGTAGTCTGATCATTTTGTTATGATATGAAAGTAATAATGTAAGACAAAATTACAGAAATATAGCCAATGAAACGAATCCCTGTATCCAAATGCAATGCTTTATGATTCTTTGGAGAGCGCAATGCCAGATCACGTTATTTCCACATAGTGCACTGAAACCAAGTAAAGACATTATGGAAGATTGTGTTGTATTATCTTAATTTATATTCAAAGTCAAATAATTAGACACTTTGCAGGTTTCGTTTCTACAACACTTTAAGATAAATTGAAAAAGCACGCGCATTACCAATGTTTCCCCAAAGTGCATAATGTCATTACGCAAAATTGCAAACTACCGGTATTTACTTTATGACAGAGGCAAATGCATTACTCGCTGCTAGCATTAAAACACAGAGACGAAAGTGGCGGGTGATGTTTACATGCATTCAATATAACCTTCTCTAGCTTCCACACCATATAAATACGGTGTCAAGTAGACGTCCTGCAGGCCATTCCGTTGGTTGTTCCCGACAGTGGGGTTAGAAATGACCGGGAATACATCTGGGATATTTCTGATCTGAGTAACCGAAATACTGCTATATCCTTCGTTTCCGTCCTCCCTTGTCACTGGCTTTACTGGGTGCAGTTCTTTCATGTTCTCCATTTTCATTCTGATAAAGACGGGGCATTATAATTTTAACTAAAGAAATTATTTATGTAGAAGAGTGCACAGCAAAAATATATAATATATGATATTACATAGATTTAAGCTATAAATACTATTATTCCAAAAAGAATCAGGTGTGACTTTCTGTAGAATATATTTCTTACTTTAAATATATACCATAAATCGAATACTCCTGACATATATCATAAACTTTATACAAACTAGTAAATAAATATTGATAGTTTGGTATCATCAACACATAATGAGTAAAATGAAGTAATTAGTTCACATATATTTTTAAGTTTAGTACGTATGCTCTTAGGAATGTTATATATATATATATATATATATATATATA
>JAECUM010075779.1:0-21151 GCA_016617855.1 Megalonaias nervosa | reverse complement strand
AAATGCACTGTGGAGAAAGGACAGTTAAGAATACTTACCACCCCTCCACCCCACTTATGCCCATCCTATCCGGAATTTAGATTTTGTACCTGTCAAGCTGTACTCCCATTCGTCAGGTTTGCAAATCTACTATTTTAGTAGGTACATTTTCGTGACTGTCCCTGTTCACTACTACCGTCATTTAAATTTGTCTTATCTGTGCAAGGTTACCTTGTGACCAAGGAGTTATATTTCTTACTACGTACATTCCATTTGGAAGCCATCCTGTTAATATACTACGTTTTTCTTCATGTTCTTTAACATACGGCGATCTAACTCGTTTTTCTTTTCTTGTTTCTGTCATTAACAGGTGGGAAGTTGCAACGATAACCTTGAGATTGACAATGACACACTGATATCATAACTAGAAACTGCAATAGGGCGGGGGTTGCGACTGCAGTGGTTGCAAATAGTGTTCTCTCAACCTTCCTTGTTGCTCCCTACCCTTGACCCATTTTGAAGTGGGGTGACGTCGTTGGGTTCTGGTTTTAGTAATGGGGATTGCCGGGCTGTCACCAGGATGTGTGTTTAGCTTTAGCGCATAGTGTCAGTACTGGTTCAAATTCGCTGTTGTTGTTATGGGTTTAATGCCATTTTTCAGTACATGATAGGCCATATGTGGTGGCCAGTATATTTGGTGGAGGAAACACCTGGGAAAACGCCGGGAATAACCACCGACCCACGGGAACCTTTCTCACTTATCTACGTTGTCGGAGACGAAGACTTGAACCCACGCGGACAGAGGTGAGATATCAGTTGTCTGGAAAGGACAGCGGGCTTAGACCACTGAGCCCCCCGGGGCCCCCGATTCACACTCATATTTGAAGCATTTATCTGATGTTTATTTGAAGTTCAGAATCTTAAAAGCATTAAATTACATTGCGTCTGTAAAAAATATTGTTGACTATGCATTATTTTCTTAAACTGAACCTTAAATAACAAACAATATTGGCCTATGTTTACACTCGGCATGGCATATATGGGTGGTGGCTTGGGTTGCTAAAATCAAATATTAGGTTTTATCGTAAACATGTTCGACATAAATCATTAAATATCCTATTCTTGTCCATGATATATATATATATATATATATATATATATATATATATATATATATATATATATATATATATATATATATATATATATATATGCTCACTAAATCCAATAAAAACTTCGGTATATAGTGGATTTATTACAACAGATATATCTACTGATGTTTACTAACAATGTGCATCTGGTTGGCTTTTTCTTATTTGTCTTCAGTGAAAAACTTTTCAGGACGCAATCGCATTTTCGTATTGCAAGGTAAATCAAAATGCGAACTTCAAGAAAGTTTTCATAAATTTAAGGGTACACATTAGTTATAACATTTATGAAACATAAGAATTGTTTTAAAAATGAAATTAAAGTAGTAAACGCAAGATACAGATCATTTGTTCAAAATCTGGGCGTATTTCAAGAGGATATCTAGCAGGAACCAGGCACTTTATTTGTACACTTACAATCATCTAGTAGTGGACTGTGTATTGACGTCCAATCAAAGGCGAATGGGTGACTGTGACGTTAACCCCCCCCCCCCGCCCCCTTCGTACGTTCGTGATAAAATTTAAACTTTGAGCTGGCATTTAGTAAGTTTCATCAGGGGTCTCAAACCCAAACCACCTGAGGGCCGCATGAGAGCATTTTCGATGGCCCACCTTTATTACCTCTTATGACGCTTTGTAACGCCAATCATCTTGCGGGCCACAGGATATGGCTTGGCGGACCGTATGCGGCCCGCGTGTTTGAGACCTCTGCTATAAGTCCTTACAACTGATAGGTGTAGATACTCCTCGATTGTATACTGTTTTTAACATTGTTGCCTCTATAGTTTGCTCAATTTCGCACGTGTCCATAGACTTTTCGTATATAGGCTTCGCAATTTTGATGCGCTTAGTCACTGACCCAAAGGTGACTAAGGGGAACAGGTTCAGCCCGCCAGATTAAAGTGAAATGGTTCAGAGTTCGTTACTAATGAGAACAGGTGCAAATGTCAGCCGCGGGTATATCGATGATTTCTGTATTTTGTGACGACTAATCCCGAGAAATTCAATGAATTATATCAGGTTCTATCTTGTTTGTTCTGCTGATTACTCTTAAAAGAATACACAGACCTAGGTCTGCCGGCGCATAGCTTGCCGGTAGATCTTGGTCAGTGTAATTTGCAATTGGAACTGAGTTACAAGCGTGTATACACGTTAGCCTTTTGCTACACTAACATCTCTATCGTCATTTTCACTGGTGTCACAATTAATATTAGATGCTCATCGATTTATCCTGGAATAAACATCCTTTTCCTAAGCACTCCTCTAGACTCAACAGCTCACATGCGCTTATAAAAGATATATTATCCACAACAAAACCTACACAATTTTGTTGTTCAGTTATCAATTTCTCCATCCATTTTCGCACTTTGTCCACTTGTTATCCATTTTTATGCTTTCATATTCATCCGTATGAGTGTCTTCAGTTGAAATAAAATCTTGAAATCTGATTATGTCATAAAGAACATTTCCCAATCGACAGTGATTGTATTTAGTTGTTTTTGTTGACCGCCCCGGTGGCCTAGTGGTTAGAACCTCTGCCTCGGATGCGGGAGGTCGCGGGTTCTAATCCCGGCCTTATAGAAAAGGTGCTAACAGCTGCCTCGCTTGGCGCTCAGCATTAAGATGTTAGTGTTAGGACTAGTCGGCCTGGTGTCAGGATAATGTGACCGGGTGAGACATGATGCTACATGTATGTGGCATGGTGCCCCAGTGCTAGACATCATTATAAAGTGCCACACTGCAGACATCGTAGCGATATGACTAAAAAAGTGTTAAAGCTACGTTCAAAATCCAAATGACACTTACACTCCCACATTTTTGGTTAAAAAGGTAAATGTAAAGACAATTTTATTCGTCAATACAGCGTTTCGTGGTAGTGTATTATCAAGCAACTTTTCAAACAAGTTTTGCCACGGACAGGCCTAGCCTTACAGTTTGCGAAGCCCAACGCGCAATCCTTAGCAGCGAAGCCCGGCCGGTGGAGTTGCTGTAGTATGCCTAATTTTTTATTGACAATTGGGGTGCGGGGCCAAAGGCAACCGCCTTGCTCGCATTGCCCTCAGGCGTGTCTTGGCCACGAGGACTGCTTACCGTGGATATTTTGGAACGATTAGTTAAGTGCGTTACAGTTTAAGAACTCAAATCACGCCCTAATTAACTCCCCAAGGGTGGGGCTGGGGAACGGAAAGGTTGGATGGGGACTAAAATTGAGAAAGCAGATATATCTTGTTTGGACAGTATATTCTTCGTATAGCTTTTTTTAAGGAGTAGTTTGAAAAAAGGGGCTAGGCAACTGCTAGAGTTGCTGAGTGTCTCGGAGGAGGAGGTAACTGACCGAGATCAACACTAGGCACAAATTACAGATTTTTGAAAAGGCTTTTGTTTCTTTTTTCAGGAAATGTGAAGAATGTGTTATGTACAAATCAAAATATTTCACGACGTTTAATTTGTTGTAGAGGTTTGCCTTTATCAAGGCCCGATCATTAAAACACTTGTTTTACAGTTTGTGACGAGAGAGAGAGAGAGAGAGAGAGAGAGGTTCGCGTTTACGCTGATCTATTCAGAATCACACAAAATGAATATGCGTCAGATCAACATTATAGTGATTATATTATTAAACACAAAGACATATGCAGCTGATATACATACATACATACATACATACATACACACACACACACACACACACACACACACACAGAGTGCATTTCTGCTTTGATCTTATCTGTCCAAACCAACACTGTTCGCAGTGAATGATCTTACTGGATTTGTTTTCCACTGTTCACAGTGATCTTACTCGATTTTTACTTTTTTTTTTTCCTTCTGCTCGAACGCACATCTGCGAAATTTGTCTAATTCATCCTTCTTTATGAGGAAAAAAGTATTATTTTAAAACCGGAAACAGTATATCGAAACAGTCATTATACCAACAGCACTGCTTATTGTGACTCGAAAGCCGTTCCTGGGACAGACCGCAGAAGTATTCCGATCAATAGCTTCGACTGAGTCTAGTTCTGTACATGATGCTTGTTGTTCTCTACACTTACAGATAGATACACCCACAGCCTTTTGAACTGGTTTAGCTTCAAAGGCAAGTGAGGGAGGTATAGCAATGGATAAAACTGCGAGAACCGGAAACCATTTGTCAGCCAATGATCTGCGCAAAACTCTCGACAGGTAGGATACTTTTATTTATTTATTCATTTATATATGTATTTACTTATTTATTTATTTACTGCTGGTTTTATATTTCTATAATCGCTTATCATAGACAACATGAAAGAGCTTAGTTCGTGAATACGTGTTATTTTAGCCAAGAAGAACACGAACGAAAGGTATTCGCTATTACAAAAAAAATTTATGCACGTCTTACCAAAATACTGTTCATCGCGGACTCTAAACCCGTGCGTGTTATGTTTGTCTCACAGGAGAATTAAAAGACGTAGATAAATGTAAAGTTATTCCTCATCCTTTGCATGCCTGACTGCATCAATGCCTGCGTCGTAATAAGTACCTGCATTATTTGTGTATATTCTGCAAATCCATTATGAATGGTATACAAATGTGCCCATAGGTGTAAAAACTATCGAAGCTCGCCACTGCATTTCCTCACCACAACATACACATTCTAGGTGTTGGAGATAGCGAAATAACCAAGGTAGAAGTGGGAAAATGAGGAAGAAAACGAAAGGGGTCGAATCTGGTTAAGTGCATCGTTCCTTAGAAATTAAGTATGTAAAAATATTCGGTTTACTATATATATATATATATATATATATATATATATATATATATATATATATATATATATATATATATATATATATAGTCCTCCTCGCGTGTTTGTAATCTCTGTTATAAGAAATTTCATTCAGATCTGACAGCAATAAATTGCATCTCAGGCACACAACAGGCCAAATAATACAGATTTGCCTTTTTCCTTAAAGTATCTCCGCCTATGTAGGAAACCAATTACAGACACGATCGAATACTATACGTTAACTTGGAAAATAATCTGTTTCGTATCAATAGTTTGCCTGTTATTCATGGGCAATCAGTCATGAAAATGATAATGAACAACATTTCTGTCAATATCTAGGTGCGTACATTTTGTATTCCTATGCACCCACGCGTTTTGTATTACAAAGTACTCTATACATTTTCTTATTGCAGACGACATTTACAAATAAGTTATGCAACAACTTTAACCCTTAACTTGTGAAACGTGCAAAACATCAGTGGACATTTATCTGGGGTGCAGTGTTATAATTTTGGAGTAAATTATTTTTATCGGAGACGTGCTGGTTTCCTAATTGACTTCAGATGGTGATAATGTATCTCTGATCTCAAAATTGGACGGGTTATTTATTGCGTAAATGCCAAAGACTGATCGCGTATAATGGCGAATACAATCGTTTATCGTGGTTATGTTATTCGCGTTCTACCTGTGTGTACTTGTACGTGTGCGTGCGTAATGTCACTTGCCGTTTCTTTGACCTCTTAAAACTGATGAGAAGTATAATTCGTTGGTGTTCGTGTACTAAATCTAAACCGTCTTCACTGTTGATTCGAACATAGTTGATATAGTTCTTTTGATGGCATTGACTGCTTTTTTAAACACATTGTTTGCTGTATTACGCCAAAAAAATGTGAGTTAAGTGCCTTCCAGAGGGACACATAGAGGCAGTCGACCAGGTTGGCATAGACGTGTATCGAACGGTCCCTTTACTTATGAAAATTTCGGATTAAATACGTATTATGGACAAAGACGTCATGTGCAGACGAATAGGGCCGACATGAAGAACCCATTCCGTCATACATACTAGCTTTCTCTTTTTGCATCATAAATTTCTTTATTTCTCGACCGTCAAGGTGGCATAAGTGGTTAGGGGGTCTACATCGGATGCGGGAGGTCGCGGGTTCGAACCCCGGCCGAGTCATACCAAAGTCTCATAAAAAATGTTACTAACAGCTGCCTCGCTTGACGCTCAGCATTAAGAGGTTAGTGTTAGGACTGGTTGGCCTGGTGTCAGGATAATGTGAGTAGGTGGGATATGATGTTACATATCTGCGGCATGATGCCTCAGTGCTAGACATCATTATAAACTGCACGCAGCAGACATGTAGCGATATGACTGAAAAATTGTTAACGCTAAGATACAAATCCAAATCACACACACGCGCGCGCGCGCGTTACTTTACTTCTAACGCTGGGCACCAGATGAGAACATTGAGACATCATATGAGAACACTGAGACAAATATAGCTTGTAATCTTCAGTGACAATTTGCTGGCCTCGGTGCATTGCAGCAATCCACTTTTATTCATTGACTGCAAGTAAGCTTTCAAGTTACTTTAGACTTGAAAATTAACCGGTGTATTTAGGATGATGCCAATGTACTTTGGACTGGATACTAATCGAATGCTAAATATCCAGTATTCTCTTCTGGGCAAAGAACCGTTTTTAAAGTTCAACATTTGTTCAACTGAGGCCTATGAGTGGGACTGTGGAGTTTCAGCCCAACCAGATTGCCGATGGGGTTTTTTGTGTTATTTTCATGTTCCAATTTATTTCAAGTATTATCATTTTGCAAACAGCTTTTTTTTAAAAAAAAAAATGTTGAGCACCTTCCGTTATGTTGACCTGATCCCATGGTAGTTTTCGGATAATAACCTAACGCATTTGTTGTTCTTGTTTCTTTATTTTTGTTTAGTTATTGTTTTTTTATTTTTATTTTTTTTTTTGTACTTTGAAGGATTCGTTCGTCGCCCAGTGCAGAAAAGATGGCAGAGCTATCATCGTTCGGAGGACATGTCACTTTTGATTCGGGGGACATTGCGACCCCGGAAGGAATTGCGCGTCGATTCGCTCATGTATACGACAAGGAATGGCAGTCAGCTTACACTTCACTGAAAAATATATGGAACAGGGATGAAATAATCTACCGTCTCATGCGTATTGTCAGGGTATGTACAATTCATACATATACACGGCCCCGTCTAACCCATTCATCCTTCCATTCACATACATACACACATACATACATACGTACGTACATACAAAAATACACACGTACGTACGTACATACATACATATACCTACCTACCTACATACATATTACATACATACACACAATTACGTACGTACATACGTACCTACCTATCTACCTGCAAGCATACATACATACATACATACATACATACATACATACATACATGAATGCAAGCATGCATGAATACATACATACATACATACATACATACATACATACATACATACATACATACATTTCATTATGGGGACCCCGAGTGGCCGAGTGTTCTAAAGCGCTAACCGTTACAGATCACTGCCATCTCATCTCTGTCTGCGTGGTTTCGAGTCTCGGACTCGGCCAATGTGGGTATGTGAGAAAGCTTGCCAGTAGTTTCTAGTGGGTCGGTGGTTCTTTCCGGGGTTTTACCAGTGTTACATTCGGGTTCGGAGGACACACAAACACCAAGTAAGGGTCCAACAACTTTATGTAAAATAAAGCTAAAATCTTCACAAAAACTAAAACCGGTGTTGCTTACAGTACCAAGTCCAGCTGCATTGCTGCCTACTCTCCCACTCTGCTCTTGTTTTAGTAAGGGTTAGAGATAAGGGATTTTAATTAATTTAACATTTGTGCCTTAACCAAGGGCATGAACTGGTCCAGGCTCAGCTATGGGAAGATAAACAACAGAACGGAACCTGTTGACAGACTCTGGTATCAAATATCCAGAATGCTGGGATTAATGTTCTAGCCAACTGTCACTGCTAACAGCTAGAATCTGATACAGGCACTGAGAGTGAAATTATACTGATAACACCCGGGATCTTCCTCCACCATTTATACTGGCCGCCATGTATTGCCTGTCTTGTGCTGAAAAATGACGTTAAATCCTACAACAACAACAACAACATTTTACTATGTTTTATCTGTTTCTTGCAAGTGCCGATTTATGTTTTGTATGTATGGGATGGCCTTTATTTTATTTAGCTGTGGGTATGTTTTTCTCAGGCACTAAAGAAAATTCCATTACTAAAACTGAAGTGCTGTAATAAATCTGTAATTAGCTGCCGGAACCTCTCCGACAGACTATTATCGTCAAATGTTGGAGGTTTATAAAATTAACTCTTTTAACTTGGAAGACTGATTCGCTGTCTGTTTTCGCTAACGGCTAACCCACTGAAGTCGTAAAATCATCGAAATATTTGCCAGATTTGCGGTTACATTTCCTTCAGACAGATGAAAGAAATAATTGACATCGAAGACCTCTTACTTGAACATTTCCCTCTAAAATAATTTATTGACGAATGCAAAGCGTTTTATTTGTGGCAGATGTTGCTAAATAGGTTTACCACGAGGTTCCTCTCCAAAGATGCCTAGTGTATAGCCATTAACGGCTTATATTCATGATGCAACTGTTTCCCGATTCCAGTTGTACGATGTTTCCGTGGTGTCTTAAAATCTATCAGCTCTCTTTCGGACGTTTACCATTATCAGTTTGTGATAATAAAAAATAAAAAAAACTGAATGAAAACATGAAATAGTTTCATGCATACTTTTATAATACTTTCGCGAGTTTTTGTGAAGACTGATTGAGAATATAGCGAAAATAGTCATCGTAATACTTTGTTTTTCTCGTAGGTAGGGAATGAATTTTGCCAGGAAGTGGCTCAGCGCCAATTGACAAGTCTTCGACATCACATGGAGAGGATAATGTTTGACCCATCTGGAAACAACGCCAAGGTAATATTGTACAATTCTTTGTCGTATGACGACAAATAGAACAGGAGACAAAGGCTCTGAAAGAGTATAAGGGTATGCTAAGGCGCGCGGATGGGAAGGCGGTAGGGGTTTAGTTGAAACCATGACAAATTCATAGGCATTTGTGTTATCTTGCAGTAGCGTATGACGGCCAATAGAAAAAAGACAATGGCCTTAAAAACAGAATACAAGAGTATACTAAGGCGCGGGGATGGGGAGGGGACTTAATTGAAGCCATGACAAGCTCGTAGACATTTGTGTTATCTCGCCATTGCGTGTGACGGCGAATGGACGAAAATAAAAAGGCTCTAAAACGGAGTATAAGAGTATATTAAGGCGTGAGGATGGGGAGGGGCTGGGGGCTTACTTGAAGCCATAACAAGTTCATGGTCATTTGTGTTATTTTGCAATAAATTGAAGAAAATAAATGTAAGAAGACATACGAACTAAGGCTATAATTTAGCAATAACAAACCTCAAGCAGAGAAAGCTATTTCTTGTGTACCCATTGTATCGATATCAGTCAGTATCAAACATTATCCACAACTTAAATACTTTTTAATGAATTTAATTTACATGGAAATAAAGATCACCAGCATTAGCAATCTAGAGCCTTATGCTATCATTTCGATTATCTTCAAACACATACATACACGCACACACACACGCGCACACACACACTACTAACGCAACCACCATCAATAACCACTTTGTAGTGATTTTGGGATAGGCATTTCCATAACAGGGCAATTCAGAAAAGGCGATTGGATATAATTTTAGAGGCTTGCAATAGAAAGCTACACCATAAAAACTGTAACAGCGTTGCCTCAGACGGCTTCCAGTGCGCACGAGCAGACCTACACGTTGCTGAAATAATATTCTTCATTTTCATTCTTCTTCTGTCATAACGCTGCAGTACATAAAACTCAATAATGGAGAAGAAATTTCGGTTTTAATCCTTTTTAAACGTCTAATCCCAGACATCATTCTTCTTTTCGTTGCATTGCATTTATTTTAAAAATTCAAATTTCTGTAAACGTATCTGGCAATGAAAAACAAGTCTGAACCTCTTGTGAAAGAATTTATTTACACCGTCTGTTTTATTGATCTTAACACATAAGATTAACCTAAAGAAGTTCAGAAGCCAAACTGCACCGAAACAATTGTCTTGCGAAATGCGCGTTGTTCTGCCCAAGAAACAAAACATAAGACAATTATTAGCCACAAGAAATTTTTTTTAAGAAATAATAATACAACAATGAATAGATCTTCATTTTAATGTTCGTTTTGTCCATCTATTTGTCATCGATTACACTTTCGCACAATAAATAAGTTGTCCACCTTCTGCAGTTACCAAACTGCGTGGACTGCTCGCACTTGGGGTAAGGAAGAATCCTGGTACTGGGGTATAAAGATCAACGACCATGATCACTGTGACTGGAAGAAGAAAAATTACTCCTGAACAGTGATTGGTGTTCTCCACCATCTGTTACCCATCATTTATAAATGTCTTGCACAATTTACAAGGTAGAACCCTATAGATGTTGAGTCAGAAGGCCAGAGGTTAAAGTCATTATAGCTCAAACGTTTGTTCCTGAGTAAGTTTAAAGTCATTGAGACCCATTGGTCAGAAATCTCCAGAGTCAGCCATACTTTACTAGTGCATAGAGAGAGGATTATTAAACGCGGTTTGGGCATATAACCTTTCACGTATTTATGCCTTCTGTTCTTGTTTTTGTTTTGTTTGTTGTTTTGTTGTTTTTGTTTTGTTTTATTTTTTTGTTATTGCTTTTTGAAGCATAAGTTTTAAACATCAGTCTCCGACTTGAGCTCTGGTTAAAGCGTCCGCCTCGGATGCGGGAGGTTGCGGGTTCGAACCCAGGCCGAGACATACCAAAGACTTATAAAAATGGTACTAATAGCTGCCTCGCTAGGCGCTCAGCATGAAGCGGCTTGTGTTAGGATTGGTTGGCCTGGTGTCAGGATAATGTGACTCGGTGGGACAACATCCTACATATCTTCTGCATTATGCCCCAGTGCTAGACATCACTATAAACTGTCACACTGCAAACATCGTAGCGATATGGCTGAAAAATTGTTAAAGCTACGTTAAAATTTCAAATCACACACACACACACACACACACACACACACACACACACACACACCGACTTGAGCTCTAAACTCCGATATTGGATAGAAGAAATATGACACTTGAAATGAATGTATGTCACTACAGTTTTGCATGATGAAAACGTACCAACGAAAATACAAAAGCCAATAGGATTCTGAATGTTTGTTTCTAAAAATTATCGAAATGTATAATCATCTCCCGTATCGCGCCAACCTAAGCAAGAGTAGTAATGCATGGTTTAAATCAAGTTCCATTTGAAATAAAGTTGCATAGTGGCAAAAATATTGGACTTTGAGCTCATTGCTAACAGATGTTTAGAAAATATTATGCCCGACCCCATATTCTCAACACTTATGGGTTCAAAACTCAGATCCACATTGAAAGTACATAAACTTTGACAGTCTGTAACTTTTAATTCAAGTTCTACTCAATGAACTTTTGGGGTTTTCTGGAGGCCTTCTACTTCTTTGATAAATGTTGCGCGCATGTACTGCAATTATTATTTGCTGCTATTCTTAGAAAATTAACTATATTGAATTGCACCAGTTCATTTGTCTGTCTTTTCGTATATCCTATTTTGTAAATGCACAGTTAATCCTATCAATCGAATGTCAGCGTTCTACGCCATTGTTTGGTATAATCCTGATTCACAGACGGAAACACCGTTGTTTCCGCAGATTAATTCCCTCGATGATCATTAGATTGAAACCAAATCTGGAGTGCAACTTACGTTTCATGAGGCCTTGAGATGAGTTATATTGCCAAATTTATGCATAATCATTTAGGGGAGTTATAGCCCTTCGTTTTCAGACCCATCAACTTGTGTTTCCACAGAATAAAAAATCCCTTAATTATTATTGGATGTCAACTAAATTTAGTGCATTTCTTGACATCGATGACACCTTGTCTAGGTTCAAGTTTTGTACTTCTGCTTTATCCATTGATAGAGTTAAAGCCCCTGATTGTCGGATCTACCTACATTTTTTTTTACAACACATTAAATTCCACTGAATTTGATTGGATATCAGCCCCAGTTGATATGCAGCTTGATATCGATGAGGACTGGGCTGAGTTCGATTGTCAGGATCCTGCGTCATCATTTATCGGCCCTTACTGTCAGATACATCATCTTTTGTTTCAGTAAATTAACGCCCTACATTATCACTGTATATCAACCAGATCTGGTATGGAGCTGGACATTCAAGAAACCTTGGATGAGTTCGATTCTTGGCTTTCTACGTCATCGAATTTCAGAGTTGAAGCCCCTGATTTTCAATCCCTGTCAATTTTGTTTCCGCACAATTAAATCACACCTTTAATTATCACTGGCTATTTGGTATACGGCTTGATTTCATGACACCTTGGATGAATTTAATTATTAGTGTTATGCATGACAATTGAACAGAATTATAGCCCCTGAATGCCTGGTCCGCAACCGTTCTTCTTCGCACGATAACTCTCTTAAGTATTAGTGGGTTTCAGCGAGAAAGTTAGTGTACAGCATGAGTTTTTCGAGTACTTGGCTTTTTTCGATTATCAGTTTTCTTCTAAGTCATTGAGGGAGGTATAACTTATCGTTTTCTGATAGTAACTCCCTTATTTTGTTGAATTGCAGCTAGGTTTTATAAGCGGCTTGAATATTATTGTATTTTATCCACGTTTTATAAGCCGCTTGATATTGCTGAAGGCTCATTATTGTTTGATTGTCAATGTTACACAGATCATCTAGCGGAATTATAACCGCTGACTGATGGTTGTACCCACTTCTTATTTCTACACAACAATTCCGTTAGGACTGGACTTCAATCAAAGTAATTACGCAGTTTGATATTGATCGGACATCGGATTAGTTTGATTATCAGCTTTCGACGTCATTATTTAGCGGACTTGTAGTCCCAGGTTGTCGGACCCATTCACTTTTTATTCTGCACACTAACTCATATAGTCTGTAAGTGGATATCCGCCAAGTTTGGAATGCAGCTTGATATTGATCGTGCCTCATCTGATTCTGCCTCAGCTAAATTAAATTGTGAGTATTGAACATCCTGTAACAGAACTATGGCCCTTGATTTGAAACAAATTTCGTAGGCAGATTGATATTACTGAGATTTCGACTCATTCTGATTGTCACTATGGCTTACGTACGTGCTCAGCACACAACATCATCTTTAGAGGAGTTATGGCCCCTGATTTTCAACTTCGTTCCTAGTCTATCAGATTTGATGAGGAACTTGTGACGATGATACCTTGGCTTGTTGTCAGTTTTCGTTGTTCGATCTGAATTATGATTCAGCAGAGTTTGGCCCCTGATTATTGTACCCATACACACATGATAAATGTCCTTGCTTGTTCCGAGATTTTCATTTGACAACGATACCAACAACAACCCCAAAAATTACACGCAGCTTTGTATTGAATATAATTTTAACAGAATTTAACCTTAGAGGAGTTATCCAGCCTCATGTTGCATCCATATTTTGTTTGCAACTTCACATTGATGAGAGCTCACAAAAGTTCCATTGACAGTGTGTAACGTCATTAAGTAGTTTCTTTCTTTACAAACATAATTTAATTCATTTGCTATATCAACATATATCATATAACCCTCTCTTCCACAAACGTACGCTCACCTAACTTTCAAAGAAAGGCAGACGTCACCATTTCATCGAATTCGTTTATTGTATCTGATTTTGCGGTTTAGGGTTTTTTAAATTTTGTACTCCAGAATGTTGTGAAGAACGGTGATTTTTGTCGCTAGAGCCGCAGATGTACTTGCTATGTATGGTCTGCCTCGGCAAAGTAAATAAGAACTATCATTCGAGCATGAACTTACAACACGAATAAAGGAAACAGTTCCAATATTATAAGCATTTATGTTTCTCTTTTTCCGCTTAGTAACATTTTTATTTTTTTTCTTTGTTTCGCATTGTTTATTATCACACCAAAGTTGATTTGTCTATATGGTAACAAGGTCAACAACGGTTTTGTTTTCTGCCGAATAAAATATACACATTAAAAATCTGTAGTATTTTCTATTGATTTAAACGTAATTTTTTTCGGTCATTTGATAAGGCTTGTCTTTAAATTTCAATATACCCTTATTCCTTAAAATAGTCATGAAAGAGGGAACCACTGACCGTAGGTGGATAGTCGCTTATCCTCACACATCTCAGAACCGTGAATCGAAATCGGGACAACAGTTTATGTAAAGCTAGCGCTTTACCGCTACGATATTCAAAACGCACGTTCGTTCGCTCATGAATGCTGTCTCCAATGTGCCCTCACTGATAACATGTAATTTTCTTATTTAAAGTAACAGGAGTTTGTTGGCTTTGATATTATAAGAGGTAATTCTTATTTAGATCTTATCACTCTCACAAGGGAAATCGATTGTCATGTTTAGGCAAGTGAAGCTTTTCACATAATTGCCTGTATCCGACATGTATCTGCATAGATACGCTGGGATAAATATCGTACTTTATACTGGACGAACTAACTGATCCAGCATTGTCAGTTTGATTTATTGTCTATTATACTAACATGCATGCTGCATTTCGGTCATGATAACCTATCAGTCATACTAGAGTGGTAGCGTGGGAAAATGGTCTGGCATTCTTTAAAGGTATGATAGTAAGCCTAACTTTGGATAGGCATACAAAGTGGAATGCCTGAGCTAAACATCGGTACCAAATTTATTACGCTACTTTTATCCCTTGTATTATTTTATACTATATGTATGTCTGACAGTTAAATTGTAAGCAATGATACGAGCCCCTGTAATTCTGTCATCATCTAAAGCTACCACAAACTAGCTTCAGTATTGTCAACAGGGCATCCTGGCATTTTCGGGGCATTTGAAGATTTAAATTAGTCTGACAGAGTCGACGGTAGTGGACCTTAAGACCCAGTATCAGTATGTATTTAAAAGCGTATGACTGCGTGTATGTATGTATGTATGTATGTATGTATGTATGTATGTATCTATGAATGTATGTTTGTATGTATGTATATATGTATGTATGTATGTATGTATGTGCGTGCGTGTATCACCTATTTATATTTTTTCAGTTTTTTTAATTTAAGTTACAACAATTTTTGTACTATCAGGGGAAAGAATTGGTATCCTAGCTGTTGCCCGCAAATTAAAAATTGTACCTCGTGTTCGACTAATCGTTTGAACCTCAAAACTTGTATGATCCCGAAATGAAACGAGTACTTGCAAACGGTGCACAATACATCAGCCGCCTTGTTTCTTATAGATTATATTGGCCTGGGGTGGGTGGGGGTCCCATTAAGGACATCGTATCTTTGACGGTCAGCAAAGCTCACGTTGGGTTTATAACAAAATACAATAATCCGTTTATTTTCAGCTCAATGCTGTTCAGAATGAACCGTCTCTGAAGCAAGGAGTTCAGCATGTTATCAGTTACAGATGTCTGAATGCGGCCGCATCCATACCAGCTGTCCAAGAGGTAGTCTGCAAGGGTTTGCAGTAGTCATTTTGTATGGAGGATTTAGGTTATTTGTATGGAACATTAAGTCATTTGTACGGAGCATTAAGTTATGTGTATGAACATTAAGTTATTTGTATTGAGTATTACGTTATTTGTATTGAACTTTGTGTTATTTGTATGGAACATGAGGTTATTTGTATGGAATATTCGGTTATTTGCGTGAACTTTAGGATATTTGTATATGAAGCAAATATGTTATTTTTTGGAGCAGACACATTATATGTTCATATAATCATTAATATATGAAGAGAATGATAAATGAGGGCGGAAGCAACTGGTCTTAACAGTAATTGATACCAGCACACTGCAGCACTGTCGTATCTACTCCAGATACCAATGACTGACATACTGACCTGGAGAAAGAGCACGACATAGAAATATTTTTGTACATGTATATATGATATCCAGTCTCCAAGGTGTGTGTGTGTGTGTGTGTGTGTGTGTGTGTGTGTGAGAGATTATATATTGGTACTGATTGCAATTCCACGTTAACGTTGCAGTTGACAGGTGTAGGTGTCGCCTGTTTTGAATATTTACAGATGAAAGTGCACGAGTTCAGAGTTTTAGTTTATTTCACATATTTCATTTATAGACGATATCCATCTACAGATAGTGATCCTCATATTTTATATATGGCACGATATCCATCTACAAATAGTGATCCACATATTTTATTTATGGCACGATATCCATCAACAAATAGTGATCCACATATTTTATTTATGGCACGATATGCATCTACAAATAGTAATCCACATATTTCATTTATAGCACGATATCCAACTACAAATAGTGATCCGCATATTTTATATATGGCACGATATCCATCTACAAATAGTGATCCACATATATCATTTATAGCACGATATCCATCTACAAATAGTGATCCGCATATTTTATTTATGGCACGATATCCATCTACAAATAGTGATCCACATATTTCATTTATAGCACGATATCCATCTACAAATAGTGATCCACATATTTTATATATGGCACGATATCCTTCTAAAAATAGTGATCCACATATTTCATATACAGTACGATATCCATAGTGATCCATATATTTTATATATGGCACAATATCCATCTTCAGATAGTAACGTTGTAGTTCAGTGTCAAGTTTGAGATACACTGGACTGTTGCTTCTCTTTGTTAGGCCTCGCTACAAATAAGGAAGGAGCGTATAGTTTCCGCCCCGTCCCTCTGTCCTTTCATCCAAAGGTCCGTCAGTCATGCCTTGATTGTGTTAAGTAACTTCAGTTTAGCATGCAGTTTTGCAGCCGGGTCATACAATTGAGTGTATGAGAACGCCTCTCGTTTAGTTGAACATCCAATCTCCAAATGCAAGTCGGCCTATATTACAAATTTCTGTGGCCTTGATTAAGTTTCCCAAGTCACTAATTTACAGTATACTGCTGTCTAAGGGCGCTACAGCTTTGTGAGTGGATGCATCTTGGTAAAAAACTCTCGTAGAAAATATTTGTAACAATAACCTATAGTCTTATGCTTTATTAATTTTGCGTTTCAGTCAGTTTTTCAAGAAATTCGAACATTGCAAAGAAAAAAAGTGTGTTGGGGGCACATTTATTTAACACGTTCCTAGTTGTTAATTTTGTACAAAGGCAAATTCAAACTTTCATCCATGTATTCATATTCATTAATATAAAATATTTTGCATACTGGTCTTTTTATATTTGCAGAAATTCATTAAAGAGCGCATTCCTGGAATTTTTGACGTCCAGCATTATAACGATGATGTCAGCATTTTTGTGCAAGTGACAATCGCTTTAGTGTGGTTAATGAGTGTTCAGGATCCACCCATGACCATTTATTGGCTGCCCAAGGGAGATAATCTAAAATCAGACCATTTCCATGTTAAATCAAAAGGTGGCAAGACTGTGGATTGGACGCTCTGGCCTGCTGTTACGTCACACGATGGCGGGCATGTATTTGCCAGAGGGACAGTTGTTACAGTGACGTGATAGCTTCATTTACAATTGCACCAATTAGTCGTATGATACACTCAAAAGTCATTTTCTCAAGATATTGAATCGTTTTCACTTCCGGTGGGATCCATCAAGAATAATGCTTAACAGGCGAAGTCATGGCTACACGTGCAGAGGTTTCCTTCGCAACTAAACTATCAGTGGAAGTGCCCTAATTAAGCACAGCATTATGAAATTGTACATTTCACTTGGAATGAGGTTAACCGAACTAAAAATTCAAAATTCCCTTCTGTGATATATTTAGGATGCTCTCTTGTTTCACCTTTTTTCTTTCCAAAATACATTAACGGATGTCACAGTAAGCTAACTTTGTCTTAAACAATGTTTGACATGTGCACTAAGAGATACGTGAAACTAAAAATGACGGTTATCGACATTCATATTTCGATCATTTCTTTTGTAGCTAGAAACATTGAAATATATGACAGAGTGTCCAACACACTGATAGAATGTTTATTCCTTTTCTTGACCATGTGAGATTTAGGTTATGTTGAATTTATATTTATTAAAGACTTGGACAACTGTGTACATCTCCTAATTAAATTTTTCAACGGGAAAAGATTCCTGACGTGTGTGCATTGACACATGATTAGACTATATTAATTAGAAGCTGAGTTGCCATTTTGACATTTGCCTAATAATAATCATATTTTGCAGTGTTCTAATACTTTACCTACGTTTTTTGTAGGACTCTAATGTAAATGCTTGCATTTTTATGTAAGTGAACATGAAATACAAAACGCAGTTATAAAAATGTTAGTGGTTGCTGTATGGGTGAATCAATTAGATGGATGGATAGATTGATATGGTAGATTAGTATTTGAATTTAACATTACTTTTGTTCCATTGTTGTGTGAACTATATGTAGATATGCGGGTATTAAAAAAAAACTACTATGCATAATGCTATGGTCATAAAGAACCTATGGAGATATGTGTATGTTATATAATTTGCTGAGGTCGCGGGTTCGAACCCCGGCCGAGTCATACAAAACTGTACTAGCTGCTGCCTCTCTAGCTGCTCAGCATTAAGAGGTTAGTGTTAGGACTGGTCGGCTTGGTGTCAGGATAATGTGACTGGGTGGGACATGATGCAACTTACCTGCGGCATTATGCCCCAGTGCTAAACATCATTATAAACTGTTTCACTGCAGACATCGTAGCGATGTGACTGAAAAATTGCAAAAAGCTGCGTTAAGAATTATAATCACACACACACACACACACACACACACATGCAATTTACTACCAGAAATAAGTACAAATATTTGATTCTTACAAGGGGGTAGAAAAGGTAATCATTTTGTAGGGCGTCATTCTCGTTATCCAAGGGTCGTGAGTTGGATTCCCGCCCAGGCCAACCTGGATCGGCTGCCTTGGTGTGTCCTTGGGTAGGGAACTTAACTCCGTTTTCCTCGGCATGATATACCATTAGTGTTGTTTAAAGGGCCGTTAAAACCGACACAACCAAGCCCGTTTTTTTTGGGGGGGGGGGTAAATCGTTTTCCAAACACACTTGTAGGTTTCTTTTTTAATCGGTCGCCATTTTATGTGATATATCAGATTATAATCAAAACAGAAGAATATATTGCAGAAAAAATACATCAGCTGAGTGTTTTTAAACTTCAAAGTGTTTTTAAACTTCATTGTGTGCTGGTAATTTGTTGACCTTTACTGCCTTAGGCAAAAGTCACGTAAGCATTGAAATTCAACATGAAGCCTTTAATTACATTTATAATATTTTTATAAATTTGTTCTGGACGAGGCAACCCTAGCGCCGCGTGAGTGTTCGTGTATTACATATTCGGCTTTAAATTAAATCTATGACTTCCTCCCGCAGTTCTATTGGTAACACATTTTCAGCATATATGCTGTTGGTATCTACAACAAAAAGTTTTGAGAATATTGCGTGAGGTTCACAAATTAAATGCGAAATATATAGGTCTACGCGATATATATATATATATATATATATATATATATATAGTTCACGAGGATGTTACGTCAGCCACCTTGTTTTAAAGAAACTAAATTGGACAAACAGAAAGTAAAGATTGATCATTCTATACATTTTGTTTATTCATCATTAATATTCGATTCGATGTACTTGTAAAATAAGCTATAATGTTGCCTAGTTGCGTCGCTATGGAGAGTACAGACAATACTGTGCTGAAAGTGGGAGTTAAATATCAACCATCAGCTTTAAAGTTCCCTAATGCACTCGCTCGTTAAATATGTAGAAATCAATGAAAACATTTTTCCATCCATTCCAAATGGAATACAATAACATATTCGCAATTCCCTGTAGAACTATTATAGAATAAAATACATTGTTTTATGAATGTTTACGACGATTCTTTCAAACAGCGTATAGTTGACCTAAGAAAGGACGGAATTTGCTTAATAATGCCTGGCTTCTCAGAATATCTTGCGATATGTCAGTGTCAGTATTCGGATTTTCTGAATAAAATACAGGGGAGGTCGATAGGATGAGAGTTTAAAACGATCTGAATAGTAAAGCCATTGATGAAACCAACAGAGCGAGTGCAACGGGCTTTTAAATTGATTGGTTGCTTTGCTGGCTGGTTTGTTGGTTATTAATGTCACTTTAAGTACATTATAGGATATATCACAAAGAGGAAACGTGAACTAAGTGCCTTTCCCCATGGACGCACCGAAGCAGCCGACCTGGGATGGCCTGAATCGGATACTGAACCATCGCCACTTGGATTATGATTCCGACGTACAGACGATTTTATACGAATTCTCAAAGTTATATGATTTTTCAATGCCACAGTTTACAATAGCAGATAATGTACCTTCCTTCCCACATTTTTAAAAAAAAAAAAAAAACACACCCCAAAACAGGCTTTTGGTAGAGATAGATAATCTGGATGATAGGGCGGGTTATAGACAGAGAGACCGATAAACAGGTAT
Organism: Megalonaias nervosa; assembly: GCA_016617855.1. Classification (NCBI taxonomy): domain Eukaryota; kingdom Metazoa; phylum Mollusca; class Bivalvia; order Unionida; family Unionidae; genus Megalonaias; species Megalonaias nervosa. The sequence goes on along the minus strand of JAECUM010075779.1, from coordinate 642 downwards.
ATAGATAAGTATTTGGCTGCTTTAATAGCGCTTTTAACGCATTATTGACTATACCATGCCAAGGATATGAGAGCTACGTGCCTTACTCAAAGATCCACAGACGCATCCAGTCCGAAATGTCATGTGCGTCTCTTGAACCAGCGACCATTAGATGATGAGACTGATGATCATAGGAAAAGATTCCAATTCTGTAAGTGATATGGTATTACGATGTCACATTTACAATTATTCAAAAATCTACCCCTACTCCCCCAAAATAAAAGACGCCCCCAACTCCAAATCCCAAACTGCCCAAACTCGTGCTGAAAATAAAACAAGCGCTACTTAGAGTCATAGCAGAACCGGAGGACGGGGCAGTCGTAGACGGACAGACTGATGCACCGTAACATAGCTGACTGACAGACTGATGCGCCGTAACATGGCTGTCTGACAGAATGATGCACCGTAACATGGCTGTCTGCTTGGCTTAACGTCATTTTTCACAGGTTATTTGCTATATCATGCCGAGGAAATTATAGCTAAGTGCCTTTCCCAAAGGAATACAGGCAGCCGATCCTGGCGGTATGGTTAGTGTCGAACCCCGCTACACTATCTCTCTCTCTCTCTCTCTCTCTCTCTCTCTCTCTCTCTCTTATATATATA
>JAECUM010075778.1:0-14245 GCA_016617855.1 Megalonaias nervosa | reverse complement strand
AAAAAAAACAAAAAAAAACAAAAAAAAAAAAAACAAAAAAAAAAACCCACAAGCATTTGCCACATTTGAGGAATGCCAAACGCGATGATTTTTCATAGTAGTCACTGGACTTGTAAAGGGATTCGGGAATTTCGCTGTCTGTTTGATAGTCAGAAGAAATGATCAACACACAAGCAGCAATCGGAACTATATTTAAATTCTCCGTTTAAGGAAGAAAATTAGAGATTTTAAGTAAAACGTGTAAATCCTAAAATTTAATACTGAAAATTAAAGAAAATATTTCAGACAGAAAGAGAGAGAAAGAAAGATTTTTGAAAATTAAATTATCCAGGTGAATAGGAACATGAAACTAAATGAAATGTGGTTCCTGTTATAGAAGGGAACCAGATGGCTGAGTGATGAAAGACGGTGAGATTTTTCAGATCACTCACACATCTCACGTTATGTACGCATTAGTTCGAGTCTCGACTCGACAAACGTGGGAATGTAAGAAAGCTTGCTTCGAGGGTCGGTGGTTCTTCCTCTACGATACACACTGGCCAGAATGAATCGCCTATCAAGTACTGAAAAATGGCGCTGAATCCCACAAAACCAAGACACAGTTGGATATAAATGGAGAAAAAGGCTTCATCGATTCAAAGAAATATGACGTATTGTCGTTTGAATACAACTATAGCCTATAGGATATGATTATTCAATGTCACTGATTAAAGTATGAAACATTTTTCTTAAAAAAGAAATGAACGCATAGATCAGTGCCTTTTTTTTTTTTGATACTCCGTAATAATATGCCTGAACCATGAATATTATATTATGTGATTTGACAAAGTATTGAATATAAAATATAAAACAAAGAGCATTATGGAGGGCTAAGTTGTCTATAATCTCGAACCCAGACGGTTTAAATTCAAAATGAAGCTTAACGACTGCAACCTTGAAAAAGTGTCCGCTCACTGCACCGAATCAGGACAATATGTAGTTCAGCCTCGGAGTTCGTGTTACACCATACTAGTTAGTTTATACCATAACAAATTACGGAATGTGCATGATTTACCTGATGTATATTTTATTCGTCGGTGCAGAAGTGTCACATTAAAAGAGGTCCAGTCTTGTTGACTATCGCAACGGTTGCCCTGTCGACCTTATAGACTGAATTTGAAATCGAGGCTTTCTGTGAAAAATACACGTAGAAGCCCAACTATACAGATACCGAGTAATCCACTTCCTGGTCTATAATCCAGTAGGTTTCGAATTTGATCCATAAATTTGACCGATAAGGTAGACGCTTTTCTTTAACTTATCCACAGATGTTTTTATATTTTCATTTCTATTATTGACACAAATATGGTAAATCGGAAAAGTTCATTTGATGTTTATAAACCTATTGGCCACAAGTGAGTCTCCATAACAAAAGATACGTCTCTATTAAAAACAAGTATAAACATTTTCTTGTAAGGTGTAAAGTACAAGTTTAGAAAGAGGGGCGCTCGGTGGGTTTTGGATCGTTTTGGAATTTGGTTAATTTGCGTTGCTTAATTTTGCTTGCTTTCATTTCTTTTGAGATGATTTTGCGTTGCGTTGTCAGCAAAAGGACAAATCTCTCTCTCTCTCTCTCTCTCTCTCTCTCTCTCTCTCTCTCTCTCTCTCTCTCTCTCTGGTCAGTCCCTACCTTAATCCATGCTATACTCGCCTTTCACAGTCGCTTTTAATCCACACCGACTTGCATAAGTTGTTACGTAATGGTATATGTATTTACTTTCTACAAAGGATATTAGCGTTGAAATTATGTACAGTAATATATCTGTGTGTGTATGTGTGTGTGTATATGAAACTTGTGTCCTCAGCTCCACTATTTTCCATTAATCATTAAAATACGTGAGGAACAATGAGATTTTTGTGTCCGAACGTTATCCCACTACAATATAATTTGATAAGTCATATTCCTTATACATACGTTTAACATGTTTAATATGAATTTAAAAAAAAATGTTCGAGAAAGTAATGGAAATACGTTTTGTATTGTATTTCTTTTACCCTTCAAACACGTATGTAAACAAGTTCTCAGTAATATTGCCAACAGATGCACTTCCCAAATCTTCGTTAAAATGAGTTAAATATTTAAAGAATATTTATGTAATGATATTTCAGTGCGTTCTTATGATTCCATTTGTTTATAACGTTCTTGAATAGTAAATATTCCATTTTCCCGTCAAAGGGGAAAACAATGAAAATTTTATCGTGTTCTCTCTAGCATAAAGAAAGGTCTACATTTCATGTTCCTTTTCCGTACTTTCCCGTATCTGACCATAGTTAGATAATACAATTTCATGGTGTTCCGTCTTCATTTTTATTTCGGATATTTGCATTTTTATCATGTCATAAATATTAATTCACATCTGTTACACAAAAATCAAATCATATGCATTTATCTTACAATTTTATATGTAGATATCTTGCATCTCATTTTGGCAAAGACAAGCTGGGACATGACCAATATGTGGAAATTTATAGCTTTAAAGATTTGTTAGGAGATAATAAATATTTAATGTCATTATCTCACACTGTCGTCGTTGAGCGAATAGCTTGGTGTTCATGGCATTATGCCACTAAACGCTTGCCGAAGCGAAAAGACTTCAGTAACCTTTTAAAACGTGTATAGTGCCTACCATTTCTTGTCCATGATTTGCTGCAAGCGTGTTATCTTTCTTTATGGCCGCTAACAGGTAAAATGACAACACGCAAACATTCATTTTGCCATGAACATCAGCAACAAAGAGGAAATTTTCATAGAGAGCAGTGTGTAGAAGGCGTTGACATAGGATGAAATTCTGTGACCCCCTAGTAGTATTGATAATTGAAGGTTTCTCTCTCAGAGACCCCCTACCCCTCCCAAAACGTTATACGTTAACATTTTTGTCAGCAGCCGTTTTTAGCTTAAAATGATAACTTTCATATGATAGACTTTTCTAACATATTTCTGACAAAAATTTGTTTTGTCGGGGTAGGGGGTCTCTGAGATAGGAACACACAGTTATCATTACTATTATACTTATTATTTTTATAGTTTAAGCAAAATTTCATATTAAACAAATGAAATATTATATAATATGGGATATCCATCAACTTCAATCCGACATGTTGGATTTGATCTGACAAACAGATTTTGTAAGAGATTTAATTCGATTAGAGCAGCCTCGAGTTATACCGGTATAAACACTAAAATAATAAGCGATTGTATTAAAAAAGTTGGATATCATATATCACCAAAATATGGGTCGGTGTGGTTATTCGCGACTTAAAATGATGTGAGAATAGCGGGTTGGGCAGATGATGTGATGACATTTATTGACAATATGGTTGATATTTTATTTGATAATGATATTACTAAAGCTGTAAATTTAAAATGAAAATAATAGTCCCTAAGGACTGTTTCAAGATGATTATATACACATGATTATGATTATGATTATATACATATGATTATATCTTAATTAAGGACAAAACACAGAGTCTTAATTACAGTAGCGTATTTACAGCAAGCGTATTTACAGCACATTTTAACCCCATGTGATCCCCTAGGTTGCCAAAGAACATCCTAGCAGGATCAGAGGTCACACATAAACACCCCCCCAGAAAATTCCTAATCGAAACGAAATACTAGAAATTTAGAGGGCTGTCTAGGCATTATGATTTTATGTAGCTCTTAAATCAAGCATATTTACGGTAACGTACTTACAGTAACGTATTAACATATATTTATAACGACAACACAGTTACATTAATTCTAAGAACTTTAACTCTAGGACAACATATAAACTTATCTTAAGGACAATACAACGGGCCTTTCTCTACGTTTCAATAGAAATTTTTGCATCATATACCAAACTTTGAAAAACAAAACAGTATCTCGGCAAAATTGCACCCACCAAGCGACATGGGGGGAGGAGTATACAAATTTTCTATTGAAACGTAGAAGGGCTGGCTGACGCCTAATAAATAATAAATTTTGGCATAACATCGCCTTCGCCAGCAATCTGCCAGTCACAAGATTTGAACCACGGACCTCGAGCATGAGAGTCCAATGCGTTAGCAATCGGCCACCGGACTTCATATGTATATATATTAAAAATGTTATCAGATAGTTACCAAACAGCATTCATTTTCTGATTTTAAAAAACACGTAATTTTACATTATATTATTTAATTCTGAAAACATTATTGCAAATAGAGAAAAAACATAATTTTTGATTTTATGTTGTACAGAAAAGCTAAATCCTAATGCTAGGCTGAATTACGAACAACGCAATTATCTTTAACAGAAGATCGGCCGTCGCCAAGGATACTGCCTGAATGATGCACATTACTGCAGAAAAATAATCAATATGCTTTGTATTACGCATTAGACCTAAGGGAGAATCTACAGTAATCTATGTTATATACGTAGGACGAATTTGCTAGTTATTTTAGCAAATACAGAAATGATACCAAGATTTATAGGTCTTAAAATACTATCAGATTTACAAAATCTATTATATTTCATTAGCAAAATAATACGAAACGATATATAATGCTATATTTGATTGGAACAGTATTATCTCCCTTTTTAAAATAAGCTATGGTATACAGAGTTATACTTCTTGGCCAACGCATAATATTTCAACGTTTGATATTAGGTAAAGCGTGCTATCATGATTATATAGATAAAATTTAATTCTACCAGATACTTTACGACGACATTCAAATAATTCTTTCATCGCTATCTTACTGAGAAGATACTTACTACCTTTTACGTAAACCTTCGACCTATCTAGGTCTATGTTGATTTTTGTATACTGACATTGGCTTATTGGATTATGTAAATTGCTATATTTTAAAGCAAGCTCGTCTCGTAAACTTTCGAGATAACTAAAGTATTTGCTGTCATCTGATTTGTTAAGGGAGAGTATGATTCTGTCAAATTTACTAAAACAAATACCTGAAATTTCATCGTTAAATTCAAATGATAATTGTTGGTTATTGTTGGTTATTTACCATTATTTTTTTTATTTTGCTATTAACTCCATCTTCCAATGTTAAATTTTCAAACATTATTTCTAATGTTTAGACAAAATGAATTATATAATGTCCAAGCGCTAGTGTGTTAATTCCGTCACTGCAATATCTTTTATCATCAAAATTACTTAGTCCACGTTTTATGATCGTATCAGTTTCAAGTTTATGATGGTTTGTTCTTATGACATTAGTTTTGATAAAACTGATGCTATTGTTTAGTGCTGCTTTAAAATCGTCAAAATTCATCATCTTTTTCACATATCCTCGAGGAATACCTTTAGCTTTCTTTGTAAGTTTATTGTCATCTAATATGACAGCATACATTTTGCTTCTTAATCCAACAAACTCTCTCACCGGCACAAACATAAATTCATCTTTCATTTTACCAATAACCTTTTTGTTCGAATTATCTTGAAATCCACTATATGCTGGATAATCTGATAAATCAAACAGATTTTTATTATTGTAAATATCCTCATAGACATCTTCACATTTTATATTATAAACTAGCGAGTCTGTGTCAGTAAATAGCAACTCCGAATCTGGCCACTGCTTTTTGGTAAAATTATAGTGAAAATTGTACATCAGCCACTTTGATATATCAAGTACAGCTGCACCAACATAAATAGGTTTATTTAACTTTAAATTTGTCTTTCGTCGCTGTATTGCAACAAGATTTTCATTAAATATTTTCATACTAACAAAACCATCATCGTTAACTAATTTATTTCTGCGACTAATATCATTGACAATTTCTTTAGAAACTCGCTTTCGAATATTTTCCATCGTCTTACCGAATACTGAGTTGTTCATCAGCTTGAAAAAGTTTTTCTCAAATTCGGCTTTAGCCACAGCACGACGTTTCGTATTAAGATCAATATAATTTGCCATCCACTTCGACTGATTAAACTTTAGCACGCGATGGACCTTTCTCAGAATTAGTCCAGCATCTACTGCTTGTTTTAAATTTTTGTAATGCATAACATAATTTCTTTTATTTAACAAATCTGGAACTAATTTATTAACAATCGAATTTTTTGATGTCGTCGTTGCTCGTTGTTCAGGTGATAATAAACTGTAATCTATCATCATTGACTGCGCAAAAAGGATAATCATTATGTAGATCATGTAGCCAACTAGGATAATCTAGATCAACTTCAACAAAATATGAGATATCTGTAAAATCTATATTAATTTTTCTAGGTAAATCTTTTTCAGTTTCTCTAAGAAATTGATTTGGTGTTATCCAATGAAATCCACTGTGTGGCATTGGCTCTGACATGGCCCAGCCATACAAATTCACACAATCTAGATAAATAATATGATTAGATGGAAGATTTGTATCATAATTGTTTAAGTACTTGTTATTAGCAGCTGCATATTTCTTTGTTATAACGCTAATTCCACCTCTGATACCTTTTTCAATAAAGTTAAACATATCGACATCTGTTAAAAGATCTAGTTCTATTTTGCTCGTTTTTAGTAGAGCGTCCCAAGATAATCCTGGAGCAGAATAATACCAACAGGGGTCTAATCCATAATTGCTATAGCTTACCCGGCGAAAACTTTCAAAAACATCTGCTAGCAATAATACATCTGTTTTTAAATATAGATCATGATAATCACCAAATGTTTTACAACTAAATTTATTCCAAATATCTTGCGCATATTTATATTCGTCATCTGTGATATTCTCATTTTTAAGTTGCGAATAAAATTTATCTTTGCTAGGAAGAGAAGTTTCATTAAATCTGCTCCAATCGTCGAGATACTCGTACGGAAATATACCTTTTTTTGTCAGATCGATATAGTTTTCACTGAAGCAGCTTTTTAGGTTAGCAAAATCGCTGCCGGCGCTTGTAGCGCTGTTGACAAGCTCATCTAATGATGCTGCCATAAATTGCAGACTGTCAATAAAACGTAATTTACAGAGCGTCACCGACATATACCTTTCAAAATTATTTGGAATACATTCTATTACGTTATTTAATTTTAGATTTAATTTCCTCGTTACCAAATGCTTCAACTATGATATGACTATCATAGCCGCGAAAGTTATGTAAAACTATCGGAATAAAATCTGGAGCATGAAATTTTAAATTACAACTATTATGAGCTGCTCCACGATACTGGCCGGTCAAATGACAATGATCTCGCACCTTATGACGTGCTTTATTAGAATCCACCAACAATTTTTCGCAAATATGAGAATCGACTGCTTTATCAAAATCGAGTTGTTGTTTAGATGTTATTCTCATTGGAGCTGTTTTAAGTAATCTGTTAGAAATTTTATTAACTTCATCTATTAAATTTTTTAATAGCCATACGGCAGGATTTTCACCTCTATATAACTTTATCGGAGTTGAAAATTTATCGTTAGCGCAACAAACTACTTTATAAGCTACTCCGCAAGGAATATGTTGTTGTATTTTTCTAGTACTGGATTTATTCGGCTTATTTTCTGCTCCAACCACGGGAACGAGTAGACACTCGAAATCAGCGTAAATAACAAAAGGAATATTTAGTTTATGATTATAATTTTTAAATTTCAATATTTTGTCTTTTTCGCTTGGCATACTTACTCTTTGAACATTGACACAGTATTTGAGATGCTCCTGCAGTCTTCCATCGCTAGAAAAACCATGCAAACATCTATAGCAGAAATATTTTTTATTTTTATTTTTACTGTACTGTTTGCCAACTAATCCGTTAAAGTTTTTTATCCAGCAATAATGTCCCCGATAAAATAATAAATATATTGTATTTTGCGTAGCATTTTCTGAGATATATCTCGGGTAAACTTTTTCTTTCTCATCTAGTCCGAAAACGTTTACCGAGATACTGTTTTGTTTTTCAAACTTTGGTATATGATTTTCTGCTACTGGAAAAGTTATTCCTGAAAAGTTTAGTTCGTCCTTGTGTGGAAAATATTTGTTAACGCGATCAGCATTTTTTTCTTTTGGAAACATCGCGGAAAGAATGGACCACTGAAAACATTTGTCATCATCGTTTTTGACATTTATACAGCATTTTTTTGTTTTTAATTTTTTGAGGGAGATCGACGTAGCCGCTGCCGTGAAGTACGTTATATTTTGCTGTGTGAAATAAAACTTCTTTGATCATTTCAAATTTCCAACCTGATCCTGACGAAGTAAACTCTTCTAATTTTTTGTTTATTTCTTGATGTATTTCATCGGCGACCATGACAATGTTTGTTCCAGTTAATATTTTTCTAGATTTTGCTGTTAAATATGGTTCCGAAATTTCGCTGTCAAAACTTTTGTTTCAAAAATTACATCAAGTACATGCTCAACTGCGTGTAACTTTGATAAAATCGTATGATATTGGACTATAAGTTTGATACTTTTATGAGCAGCAAGTTCTCGAGAAATAACAGGCTGTAAAAGATGAAATAAATTTGTGGAGCTAAAATTGCTAAAATGTTTTGATCATCAAGTTTGTAGCTATTATCGCAACCAGAAAATGCTGGAGCAATTTTTTCTGATTTGATAATGTTCTTTTTAGCAATATCTCGCAATTTTAACATTATATTTATAATACTATTTTATATTTAATTGAATTTTTTAAGATTCTTAATTAGAGATATGAAAAAACCTTATAATATAATGACAGAAATTTTGAGATATATACCACTGACGGCGGAAGAGCAAGAAACTTATCATGTACATCCGGTGTACAACCTATATGCTGCAAATGCATTAGGTTCTGTTATCAACATAGCATCTAAAAAACCTATCGGCATATCAACACCAGCTGGTATGCTAATTTCAGTAAAAGGAGATAATGCAGAAAGAATTAAAATGTTTAGAAAAGATTTTATTTATACTTTGTTTTGCGGCGATATTACAGAAGGACAACGTGTATATAGAGCAAATAACGCAGTTGCTGATGATAATATTGAAAATTTAGGATTAGAAAATGAATTTCAACCTCACCCAGAATTTGATCTATATGAAGCTAATGATAAGGGAATTATTCGACGTATGAGAACAAAAAAAGTTATTGGAAATTTAGATAAAGATGGATATTTACGTATGAATGTCAGAGGAACTAAGACTAATTTTGTTCATTATTATAATCACCGTTTTGTGTTTGAAACTTTTAATGGCGGTATTCCTAATAATTTAGTTATCCACCATATAAATAAAATTAAGACCGATAATCGTTTAGAAAATTTAGATTTGGTTACGCCAAAAGAAAACACAAGACGTGGAGATGGTTTTGATGGTAATAATTTTAAAAATCCAACTAGATCAGTTGTTTCAATAAATCTAGAAACTGATGAAGAAATGAAATTTGAATCAATAACAGCTGCTGGAAAATATCATAAAATTAATGCACGTGTAGTAAAATTTGTCGCTGATGGCAGAACTAAATCAGCAACCTCAATGTTGACATTTGATAGATTTAGTTTTAGATACGATAATTAATAATATTTTCTATATCATTTCGACTAAGACAATTATGACCAAATTCCATGACATCGTCGCGATTAAATCGTAATGTCATCATTTTATTTGTATCGAGTTTTATTTTGTCCACTGCTGTTAATAAAAATTTGTCAGATTCGCCTAATGTTATCATAACATCAACAAAAATAAAAATTATATCCAAATAAACAAGCTCGAATTGCTTCAGCTAGTTCTTTGTGATTCAGTATACTAACTCGCTGATGATATTTTATTTCTCAGAACATCTTATTATTTATTAATTAGACAAAAGATTATTATAATAATGAACTTAATTGAGAGACTGGCTGAGCTATATTCGGAAGATTTTGTTTCAGTTTCAAATTTTACATCAGAAAATATTACTAACGATAGATTTGCTGATGAAAAAGATATTTTGTATAACGACGACGATTACGAAGATGATGTTGTCGTTAGTAAAAAATATTTAAGCAGACCAACAACTGGACGATATAATGTTAAGTGCCATATTGCTAAAAAAATAATAAAATTTAATTTTACTGTTGCCGAGCATCAAATATTTTGGCAACTTATAAAACCTTTTTTAAACGTAAAAATAGTTGGACAACAAAGAAATATAAAATACGATTTTATTTTTGTTAAAATATTTAATTTAATGCCCATGGATGATGCGAGAAAATTACATTTAATTTCTTTATGCAAACCGGTAAAATGTAAATCAGTATTAATAAAATATGAGGAAATTTATAATAATATTATTCAGTCGATGAAATCGCAGTCGATGATATCGCAGTCGATGATATCGACTTAGTTGGTACCCAACTATTAAATTTATCGCCATACCCTCGCCATTTGACTAAACTTTTGTTGCCGCGCTTTTTAATAACTTTTTCAATAACAAATACATCTTGTTCTGTTTTCTGAAGTTCTTGCTCATAAAAACTGCCGGTTATAGGTTCACCTAACAAATCTTTTAACGCGTATGTTACAGTATTGTTAAAAGTACTTTATCAACAACAAATACTTCTTCGCTCCAGTTATGAGTATAACCTTTTTCAAATGTTTTTTTTCGTAAAAGAAATTCTAACTTTATCGCCAACTTTAAATTTATGTCGTCGGTACATATTTTCGTTTGCTAATATTGGATTTGCAATCGCGTCGTTTGGCGAGAGTTTAGTGGTTTGATGTTTCGTGTTATTATATTCGACAACAATTTTTCGGTAAATTGTCAATATATTTACTCGTATTTTTAGCTGTCAAATACTTATGAATTTTTTCGTTGAGCGTGCGATTAAATCGCTCGAAGATGACGCTTTTTCCCTCATTTCCTGTAACATACTTTTTAATGTTATTTTGTTCTAAAAACTGCTCAGACTTTTTATTAAAAAATTCTGCCCCATGATCAGTCCAGATTCTATTTGGTTTTCTTTCTGTGTTAACAATAATTTGTTTTAGCGCATCAGTCATCAATTTCCCTGTTTTATCCGAAACGGGTACACTAAACGCGTATTTGCTAAAAACATCTACAACATTAAAAAGATATCTCTTTGGAGCGCCATCGGCACCAACGTTATATTGGGCTAGATTTGACATATCAACTAAATCTATCACCCAGATATCGTCAACGGCATTTGCGACAACTTTACGTCGCGGAAACTTTATTTTTTAGGTCTGTGTAGCTCTACGGCAAGATCATCATATAATTCTCTACCAAGTCCAAGTTTATATTTTGCTCCAATAAAACCCTGGACCAGCCTTCTGTCAATACGTTCTCTCATATTTACAGGTTTCATATCATGAAGTTCGTCTAACATTACTTTATCGCATCTGTGTTTATTCTGTTCGCTGTCTGGAAAATCAATATCTATGTAGCAGATATCATTGCGCATCGCTATTGCGTCAACTTGATTGTAAGGTTCTTGTCCAGGCAGCGGATTATCGTTTTCGTCAAGTTGTTCATCAAGAGGATTCCATGGACCTGTATATTTATGGCCTGGCAATGTCCAACCGCCTTTTGGTTTCGGCAATTTTCCAATAAATTTATGTATATCTATACCTGTTCCTATTATTTCTGTTTTTGCATTTCTGACAATATGTAACAATTTTATTTTGCTCGAGAAATAAATCTCTGTCGCAATCGCAGTCGCATGTCATTATTTATTTAGTCGTCTACTAAAATAATCTTCCTGACAACGTCAGGAGGGTAACCCGCTCCGGACAACTTTGTTTTCGGTAAAAACGTACTTTTTTTTTTCTCCCACAGATTGCGCAAATACTTTTCAGCATTATTCTATTATTTTTTTTTTTTTTTTTTTTTTTTTTTTTTTTTTTTTTTTTTTTTTTTTTTTTTTCGTCTTTATCTTCTGTTTTAGTTTTACACTTGAGACAATATGTTGACATTGTATATCTAAGTTTAGATAAAATTTAATGCAGTCTCATCATTAGCGTGAGAATGTTGTTTGTCAAATTGTAAAATAAACTTAAAAAAATCTGGATTTTCGGTCATCTGTTTAATGAACATTACTCAGTAATATCCACAAGCGGAAGTTCCAACTGGTTGAATTTGATTAGACGAATAATTTATTATTTTTGCAAGAGACTTCGTCTCTAGAGATTTCGTATCTTGCATTCTACTCATATATTTTTTTACTGCGTCACTTGGTGGAATTCCGAACGAGTCAAAATAATTGTTATCATAAACAGCTACCCAATGTGTGCCAGATCCGTCATTAAAATCTTGTATATTTATAACACACGAACCTGGAGTCGCTAGCGACGATTTCGCTTGCGGTGGAATTGCCATAAGTTCATCTTTAGAATAAACTCCGTGGAAATTTTTTACTTTTTTTAGTTTATCAAGTATATAAAAATTACTTAACGCAGATTTTATCTCAAGACGTTTTAACGTCTCGTTCCTGGCAACATTAGTCCTCGTCCTACTCCTAACAGATTTGGCAATAGACTTCCTGCCAATCCCGCTAGTAACGGGGCTATTGGAATAAATCCCCCTTTTCGCCTCTGTCGTGTCTTTTTTTTTTCGTCGTTGTCTTTCTTTTCGTCGGTGTCTTTCTTTTCGTCGTTGTTTTTCTTTTAGGCATTATATTTATCCATCACATAAAATTGTTACCATCGATATTCATACGAAAATTTTCTTTATACCACTACCTCCAACTGCCTTTTTCGTTGCGCCAGATACTGCTCCAGACGCTGCTGCTAATTCTAATGTACCTAACACTGGCAAAATTTTAGGTATTAACGTTCTGGCCATTACAGATAATGCCGGACCGAAGAAGCCGCCATGTTTTGCCATTGCGGTTGTTTGTGCAGCGCTTAAATTTAAAACAAAAGGTTTTTTTGCGCTCGTAATTATTTACTTGTTTTTTGGTTAACATTAATTTTGTTAAAGTACCTGCTTGGGCGTGAGAGACTCCTTCTCTTGGGTTGATCTTCAATGATACCTGCCTTCGTTTTGCAACAGCAGTTGCTAATTTTTTAACTTGACCGTCGGTCAAATATATTTCTTTTACAATATATTTTGTCATCTTATATAACGATTACAGATTAAACTTAAAGTTTTTCAAACTTGTACTGACATTTTACCTCCGACAGAGTCAATTGTAACAAATCTATCTCTTATTACTAACGCATACACATTTAACTGCGCTGCTGGAGCTGGAGCTGCTCCTAGTGTCCAAGTAATTTCAATATCAGCTGTGCTGTCTACAGCTCGCTCGCTATGTTTACTAACATCAAAATAAAATATCGGGTAAAGTGTACGAAATTCCTCTACTGATATCTGAGATCCATCTCCAACATCTTGATATTTTTGCATTGAGTCGAGTAAATACATGTACGGTCGAGTAATATTTTTATTCTCATCATCTGCAAAATTGCATTCTATCGCTCGCTCTGGATATTGTTTTGAATTTATTCTAGTGCATATTCTTCTAACATCAGCGCTATCAAATATCGCATTATTTTGTTGTTGGTTACCACGTCGCGCTTGTCTCTGAAATACAACAAATAATTGCCGTGGTTTTTGTTCACTTGGTGTCGTTGTAACTCGCCATGTGTAGCTACTTCTGTTCCAGCTGCAATTGCGACAGGTGGAACAGCTACTGTCATAATCTGGCCACGAACTTCCAACATTGCTTTATGAGGAAGCAAAAATACGTCCTCGTCTCTAGTATTAAATGTTCTGACGCCAGCCTTATTAGGTTCGTTAGAATTTTCATCGAGATATTCAACGTATTCGATCTGTGTCATAAATTTCTGCTAAATCGAGATAATGTTTTACAGACATTTTTTTATTTATTAGGTTATACAAAATTATTGCGGTGTTGTTACTTTAGATATTAATTTTTGTATAATTTGTTCTCCTCGTGGCGATAAAAGTTTTTTGTCGTTGTTATCATTGCTCGTTGAGTTTCTTTTGTTGGTGCAATTTCTGAAATAGCTTGTTTGATTGTCGTAGGTGCGCCTTTTATTTTATCAGCTATTTTTTGCCCCACAGCAGTTCCAGCAGCAGATGCAGCTCCAGTTGCAAAAGCTTTTGATGCGTCAAGTGCAATTGATGCAACTTTATGAGCTATTCCTGGAACATTTTCTATAATTTTAGCAAATATATTTCCCAAAAATCCTCCTACTATTTTTCTTCGATAAACTTTTTTCTCTGTTTCATTATATCTGAGGTTGCATAATTTTACTTCCAAATCTTTCAGAAAATATGTTTACTATTGCTC
>JAECUM010075772.1:0-18075 GCA_016617855.1 Megalonaias nervosa | reverse complement strand
TTGCACTCTGAGTGGGTCTATCCAATTCAAACACGCTAGTGCCATGTGGTCTACCTAGTTATTAATAGTTTGCATTGTCCAATAACCAGTTAAGTATTTTGGATACACAGACTCCAACGTAAGTATTGACCTCTTTAATTTTTGTTTTATCTAAATCGTTTAATCCAAGATAAAGTCTGTCAATCTTTTCACATACTGATTCTGGGACTGTGTAGTACTAGTCGACCATATCTTCTAACCTGCTTGTCTCATTGCATGACCGCACAGTGTCAGAAAGACCTTGAATACAACTGGTGAAGAACCAGTTTTAGTTACAGACAATAGCCGTATTGAGCACACTAAGAAGTCAAGCGTCTTCTTCTTCAAGTGGTACTACTACTACTACTACTACTGCTACTAACAGTGTTTGCGCGGTTTATACAAATATTTCCGTCGTTCTGAGTGTATTAATATCACATTGAATCGATGATGATGATGATGATGATGATGATGATAATGATGATGGCATTTTAGTGAAACCGGTGATTATATGAAAATAACATATTTAATTCAGATGTGTTTTATAAAGGAGCAGATCTACTCGCCTCATTGCAAACTCGCCCGCCACCAGTTCGCTCCCACTTTATGCCAACTCGCCCTTACTTTATGTCAGCTCGCACTGACATATATATATGTGTGTGTGTGTGTGTGTGTGTGTGTGTGTGTGTGTGTGTGTGTACACATAGAAACTATACATGTGTGTAAGGGTCTTAGAATATTGTTTGCGCTAATAAGAGAACGAGATTATGTAAAATTTCCGTGACCTGGTTTTTCAAATTTTCAAATTTACAATTAAGCTTTTTTAAAGAATCCACATAGTTAATTAAAACATAATATTTACTGCACTACGACAAGAAAACACATGTTAATACAAATTGCTCTAAAAAAAAAAACCATTTAAACCCTAATCACAATGCTACTGTCATCAGTCGCATTGGTTCATTTATTCTTCTACATTGGTTCCGTAATCCGTCTGTGCTAATTGTTTTTGATGAATATTGTTCTCACAAGTTAAAGATAGCAGCAGGGAGGGTGAACAGACTACTTTTTGTAGAGCCTTTATTTTTGAAAAATAAAAGTTCCTACAAGGGCTAAAAAAGATTATGTTTGAAACAAAGGGACTACGAACATAAACAGTTCCATAGAGCGTTTATTTTTTAAAAATGGAACCAAAAAAAAAAAAAAATCACATACATGTGGTCGCACCCTCCCTGCTGCTGTCGATTTAAAACCAATGATTTATCGACTTTAAAGTATCCTGAATAAATTCAAAAATAAACAGCAGCAAATGACGTTCGGTCTACCATTCCACTGGGTCCCTTCTACCTGTAAAGCCTTTACCAATAAGGTCCTAAGAGTCCTTGTTGGGGTCATTGGCCCACAGGCACTCTTTCATTGGTTAAGGTCTGTCTTGTGACCCACAGGCACCTTATTGAGACTCTTTTGTCCGGCGGTCATTCTTTCTGAATGCCCCTATGTGGGTACCCTTCAGTGAGGTCACAAGGTCACGAGCTCACATCATCCTGCTGTTTATTTTTGCGGCGCAAGAGCATAGACACCCCCCCTTGACGTAGTCAAGGTGATAAAGTCAATGCGAATTTCTAATGTGCGAAACGAAATATTAGAAATTCAGAGGGCTGTCTAGGCATATTGATTTCATGTAACCCCCCCCCAATCAAACCCCGGGGTAAGTGCAAAACTGTACTCACCACGTTGTTTGACGTTGGCGAGGGGACATGAAATCTCCTGGGGTTTGCTTGCGCCCCCAATTATTAAACTAAATGGCATCCTAACGCCACCCCCGACATATATCCGGTACAAGGAATCGAACCACGGGCCTCGAGTACGAGAGCCAGACGCGCTACCACTGGACCATGAGATCCAGTTACAAATATATGTTTCAAAAATAAATATATAGTTACCTATCCCCATGTCACCGGCGATACGTATATACACATTCTGTGATAAACAGATTCTGAATAAAATATAAAATAAATCGCGAAATTCCACAATCTTACATATTTTTGCCCCTTCATTAGATCAAGGATAAATATACCGCAGTCCCGAGAACCACACTTACAGGAATGAAATGACACGCATAAATCAATACTGATGTAGTTTGCAGTCTGTACCAGGCGATACGCAGTTATATATATGTGGTGTTTATTCACACGGATTTATTACAGTGATTGTGATTATATTCTTGACTGTGTCAAGGGGCTGAGATTTCTATCAATGGAGTAAGTACTTTTTCATAGGTATTTTCTCTCAACACAGATACAATTACTGATTCTACATGTTGCAGTTTTTGCGCAGTTAAGATATAGGTTACGCTATATCCTTGACAGTGTCAACGGGAAATAACTGCTTAATTACTCTATCGTTGTGACAGAGTTATTTGACCGCTGATAGCATCAAGGACCAAAAATTTTATCGATACCTATACGATACCTCGACTTAGGATCATGTAAATTTATTGTTATAAAACCAAACGGGGTAGCTTGTGCTCTTGAAAAGAAATGTTTAAATTTAATCATGTCCATATCCACTGAACACCAAGTTTGATGAATATTTCGCAGCGTATGTGTATCGACTCCATTAAACACAACTAAAATATTGCAGTTATCTCTGATCACTTTTGGAATTTGTGTATACCGCTGAGTAACATAAATCACATCTGTGTTTTTATGTGTGCCTCTGGAAAATATCCGGGCAGGATTTGATTGTTTATCCAGCATCACATCATCGTATACTACAAGATTGTTAATAAATCCGTCAAGGTCATCTACGAATGGGGCTTCATCAATATCAGTAATGAAATCAATAATATTGTCGCCCGTTTCATTAAACGACTTTGCGTTTTCATTAAAATCCTTAAGTACTTCATAACATCGCTGATCATCCACGGATGGAGCTACTAATGATAATTTATCCCACTTGAGCTATCGCATTATCAAATTAAGCAATAATTGTGTTTTGCCTGATCCAGATGGACCTATTATGATTGCCCTAATAGAATTTGGCAATGCTGGGTGATGCTTGACTGGTTCCTGTTTTCGTGTCGCTGAAAAGTCAGTTATATCCATGATAATAAATAGCTTGTATTTATATTGTGTTCGATGCAAGGCAACCACCCCAACCACTGGATTAACAACAACAATGACAAAAAATAAAAAGCGTGCACTTACAGGTAAGTGTGAAAAATGTGGTACAAAAAAATACAAATTTATTTCATCGTGCACATAGACAGGAGGTGATGTCGCTACTTCACTAGGAAAATTACCAGGGGTTCCGTGGGCTAAGTATCCCGGGGAAAAACATCTACCCGGATACAATTATTGTGGTCCTGGAACTCGACTTGATATTTGACTTGATGATCAAAATCAACCAAAACCAGGAGAATATCCAATAAATGTTATTGATCAAGCGTGTCATATTCATGATGTCGCGTATAAGAGTAATGATTTACAACAAAGACATCTCGCAGATGTAAAACTGATTCACGCGTTAAATTCTATAAAGAATAAATCTCTCAGAGAAAAACTGGCTAGTTTTCTAGTAAAAACTGCTATGAAAGGTAAAATAATGTTAGGGGCTGGTAATTAATTATATGATTATTATAATGGAGTCCATTTATCATAGCCCAAAAGGATATTGGAAGGGCAGAGCAGCGATTAGTAAACTCGCTACAGCAGCAAAAGTCTCACGTGCTGTTGCTGCAGCGTGGTTATCGCGACAAGCAATATGGCAAATATATCTGCGTTCATCTAAAAGAATTCAACACGCGTATTTTGATGTCAGGGTTCCTAATGAAGTTAATCAAGCAGATATTTTGTTTTTGCCACACGATACCATTAAAAGTAGACGTCAGTTACGCACATACAAATACACGTTAACTGTCGTTGATGTTGCAAGTAGATATAAAGAAGCGGAACCATTATCAACAAAAACAACATCTGAAGTTGCCTCTGCGTTTAAACGAATTTATCAGCGAGGACCATTACGTTGGCCACAATTATTACAGGTTGATCCTGGCAAAGAATTTCTCGGTGAAGTATCATCGTTGATGAAGGAACATAATGTCAAAATCAGACGAGGACACACTACAATTCATCGTGATCAGGCAATGGTTGAAAGATTTAATCGAACACTCGCTGAGCGGTTATTTGGATACCAGTATGCGAAGGAAATAATTCAGAGCGACAAGAGATCTCGTGAATGGGTTTTAAGATTACCGAGTGTAATAGCTGCGTTAAATAATGAGATTACTCGTTCAATTTCTATGAAACCGATTGATGTGATTACGAAAAAATATATAATACCTTGGAACAAAATCATACAATCTCAACCAGTATTAGGCAATGTGACTATAAGATATCTACATGAACCCGGTGAACTCGAAGGGGGTAAAAAAAGAGCAACTGATCCTATCTGGAGTGTGACTACACATACAATTTCTAGCGTGATTAGATCCACGGGTAGACCCGCAATCTACAGACTGGATTCAACTGCTCCTCAGCGTGGATTTGTACGTGAACAATTACAAGTAATTCCTGAAGACACACAATTACCACCGCGTTCACTTTTGTAAATTGGAACCCCGACGTCGATTGCATTCAAGACATCTCAATATGACATTATCACGTGTATGACCAAGATCACTAATAATTCTATCCACGGTAAATTGGTCTGTATTGTTACTCGAATACTTCCACAACATGTGACAATTACAGATTACACAACGATTATTTTGTTGTTGTTTTAGCGTGATAATAAATTCAACATCGATATCAAAATCACGAATATTTTTTATATCGCATCGTTTATAACTGGATAATTTTTTTCTTATTACTTCAACACTAACAGTTTGATTATTATTTTCTGTGGAGTCTATGACAACTCTGTGCAGTTGAGATATTCTCCTGACTCTAGATTCTGCGAGAATCTAAATTTGACCATTCGATTCTGTCATCGACAATCCAGATATTTGTATTAGTAATAGTTAGTCTTTGTTGCGAGTGAATCGTTATGGCATATCCCAATTTCCACGGTGAGTTATTCATACTCAACGCGTTTTCAACAACATCAACATCAACTAAAACAATATCATTTAACACAAGATTCTGTTTTTCATTTGATCCTGGAATTTCAATATCGACATTCTGTAGTCGAGTATCTGCTGGGCGATAACACAATGGCACAAGTAGATTTGAGAATTTTTCTTTGTGTAACATAAATAATTTCTCCTGTAATTCATCACGAATTATTTTTCTACTCGCAACTATTAAATCATTTGGTGTCCACAGATTGCAGAAATCATCGATGAGAGTGTCTGTAATTATTTCACGCGCTATTTCACATTGTACTCTATCTGGTTGTAGTCTGATTAATCTTTTAAATTCTTTCAGAGGTTCATCTATAGCTCTATAATCATCATTTATTTCTTCATAATAATCCACAAATGATTTTAACCACTCATGTGGAGATTGACCGACGAAAGGTGATGGTTGACCATGATCACCGCACATAATTACCACAGTATTTTTCGTTAATAACCAATTAAGAAATATTCTTAGTGTTTCTAACGACACCGTACAAATCTCATCCCAGATGATGATTTGGGGAATATATTTCTCACCCATTCGCTCAGGTGTCCATGTATCTCCACACCATCTGAAGAACCTATGATATGTACATGATTTTAATCCTCGTTGTCTTATTTCTCTTGCTAGTCTGTGTGTAGGTGTCAACACAATCATATCTGAAATCTGATGAAATAACTCAATGGCACGTGTTGTTTTACCAGAACCTCCAGGTCCATTGAGATAAATGGTTTTATGTCTGGCCACTGGATCAAATACAGATGGTGCTGTAGATACTGGTATTTGATTGTCATTACCGTAGTATATTTGTTTCATATCAACGTCTGCTGATTCAGAATAATCGAGTATACTTTCGTGTTTTATTTTCCATGATCCCCATTCGTTACTACCGAGTAATGGTTTTACCAAATCCATGTACGCACTATTTAAATAAAATGAATCTGTAGCAACTCTGACAGCGTAACGAGGAAATCTATTTATCATCGATAATAAATTTATAGGAACGTAAGCGAGCATATAGGATCTTAAATGGGTAAATTGCGGTGACTCACCATCGACATAACTCACGATTGTACCTAATTTAATTCCGTCTGATGAATAAGCATTGCTTCTGCCTATGAATGTTCCTTTGTTTGTTGTATCAGTAATTATAAAATCCAACTCAGCATCATCCATGATTAATCTCGTACAGTGCTTTTATGATCATATGACCCACCTTGAGTAAATTTACCAATTATTTTTCTACCGAGATCTTTTGCAACTTTATTTTCATAATCAATTTTATCCCAATCTTCACCTGGATCTGTCAGGAAATATTTCTTTTGCTGTGGTGACCAAACTTCTTTCTGCAGATGATATGATATAATAGCTTCACTTACGTTCAACGACACTAAGATTTCAGCATCGAGCATGTATCGTAATAGCACCATTGGAGCCCAGTATTTTTCTGAGAAATGTCTCCCAAACCACGCATAAACGATCGGATGAAGATTATTACGAAACTTGAATGATTTTACACAAGCGAATCCAGTTAAATCAAAATTAGGTAATGGTTTATTTATCGCAACTCTCGTCATTTCATGTGTTGGATGTCCGAATCTTTTGAAATATTCAGAACAATCTCCGTATCCAAGAAAACTCCCAGGATAACACGCGACCATATCAACCGATATAACTTTACGATGATTGTATTTGGTATTCCATAATCCGCCATGTCCATATTCGACACAACTATGCTGAATATCTTCAAGGAATTCTGATCGTGTTGGCTTCCATGAATTTTTCTACTGACTAACTGAGCGAAGTGAGCAGCAACTGATGGAACTGTAAAACAATTATTCAATAATCGTTCAACTTCAACATCATCAGAATTATATTTCAATGCAAGATTTTTCATTTCTTCATGGAGAGATTCTTTACGGTAAATCTCTCCATTAGGTTTTACAAATTGATCATAATTCACCGATTCTGAACTCTGAAATAACCAAACAGATACAGGATCATTCTTACTGATATTTCTGATAGCATCGAATATATAATCGTCAAAAAATCTGACTGTTCTATCTCGTGGAAATATTGTTACAGCATTAGTCCATGCATGTGCATTATGATCAATGATTGTTATTGGAGCTCCTCTTGATGTGTATTTTGACGCATATAAAATCTCTCCGGTTAGTGTTCTTACTGTTATTGGAAATTGTAATTTTTTTTCTAGTTCAGCGACCTCTTTGATAGATGCTCCAGTTTTCTTAATTGTTTCTGCCCATGAGTTTATTATTTTACGTCGTATATCTGTTAAGCCATTTCCACGTATTGCTTTTTTGAAATGTTCCATAACTCGCTCAGCTACACAATTTAACCGTGATGTAGTCACGGAAAATTTCATCGGTTTAAGATTTTCAACGCTGGGTTTATCATTTAATGGATATATCGCATAAACAACTGCGGTTATAGGATATACTTGTTCATAATACGGTTTATCAATACCAGTTAATATACATGGCTTGGATTTTTTTTATCCAATATAACAGTTTGTCCTGATTGTGTTACTCTGACAGGTTCGCGTTTATCACAGATAATCCAAATATCATCATCCGTCTGCACAATAAATTTGATCAGAATAATATATCGCTGATTATCAAGGTAATTGATAATACTTCTTCCTCGTTCGTCATTTATTCTTGTGTCGACGGTATCTCTGATTCTAAATGTCGACCAAGTATGAGTAGCACCATCATTTCGAAATTCCTTCTTAGCTTCACGAATACGATGGGTTATATCATCATTCATCAAAGCTAGGTCTTGCATTGAGTATTTAGATATGGATTTTGGTAATTTATCAAGATCAAATCTTGCTCTAGAGGTTTGAATTACAGATAATCTCTTAAATTCCTCCATATAATAATTAAGACAGGATGTATTTAATTAGATTTTTATTCATTATATAATGATACAAACAAATAACAAATACAACTTTTTAATGATCGGGTTTTCATTTCGCTGCAACAAACCATGTGTGAAAGAATTCTGCGGACACCACATGCAGCGTTTTCGTAGAGGAAACGCAGGACCAAAAACCTTGCGTTCGATGCGGTGTTGGAGCCAGAGGAAAAACTGAATTATGCGTGCAATGTGGCGGTAAAAAATATAGAGAGATGAAGCGGTATTACAATGAGAAATATGGACCATCGGCATCTCCGTTTAAAACCATAAATGATTATTTGGTTAGATTTCAGAATAATCATTTAGAAGAATGATATTATATATAAATGGAGCAGAATGAGTTTGTGAAACATCCCATCATTAATAATTAAAAGGCATCTCGTAATGGTATAATTAGAAACTGTAAATCAAAGAGACCAATTAATGGATGTATTATTAATACTGGATATATTATATTTAATATTGGAAAAAATAAAATATATCTCTATCATCGATTCATCTACGAGTGTTTTTACGGGATAATCAAAGAAGGATTTGTAATCGATCACATCAGTTCAGACAAGAAAGATAATTATTTAAATAATTAGCGTGTTGTTACACAAAGTCAGAATTGTAAATAGGGAAGAACCGGTTATAATAATAAATATCCAAGATCAGTCATCTCTACGAATACAGAGACAGGGGAAGAAATAATCTTCCCATCGATGACTTCGGCTGGGAAATACTTTGATATTGTCATGCCTTCAGTACGTCTTGTTGCAAATAATATATATATACATCAGCGTTTTCAAAGAAATTCGAACATAAAATTAAATTTAGATATGCTGCTAGCAATTAAAAGCATACAATTAATAATAATGGATACGAATTCATTTACGACAGAGATAAAATCTGTATTGCTGATAAATTACCTCCATGGACTAAAGTCAAAATTACTGAAAGAGATGATAGTACTTATATAGAATTCATTGACCAAATTTACGCAGGAAAAGGGTTTTCACATCGATCATGTTCCATAATGCCTGTTTCACGTGATGAACGTGCGCGCCGACGATTACGAGAAAAATTCAGAGCGAGAATACACAAGAAAGAATAATCCATGGATTATAAATTAATTATTTTTTTTTATTCTTGTCTTCTAAAATTATCGGAAACATATTTATTCAGAAAAATTATGAATTCACTGAGATTTTTTTATTTAGTTGTGCAACTACGCCATCAAAATTAATAAATTTTGCTAGATTTCTTCAAATTTAGTCGTGCAATTACCCCATCAAACTCAATAAATTTACTCAGATTTGCTGTATTTTCTCAATTTTACGGAATATTTCATAAAATTGTTTTATTTATAATATATTTCTGAATTTATTTTATTTTTATGAAAAACTGAAAATCAGTGAAATTTGTTGAGATTTCTTCATTTAGTCGTGCAAATGCCCATCAAAATCAATACATTTCGTCAGAATTCCTCAATTTCGGTCGTGTAATTACCCCATCAAATTATTAAATTTGTTAGATTTCTTCAACTTCAGTCGTGTAATTACCCCATCAAAAATTATTAAATTAATTCAGAAAAATGATTTCAGAAAAATTAATTTATTTAAACAAATGACTTTTTATATAAGGAATCATGAAAATATCAACGCTGTTACTGATGCAATTGAGCAACTACAACGTGATGGTACAAAACTATCTGATGAACTTGATCCTCAAAAAAACATGTGTGATTTTGATTTATTGCAACAACGAAAAACTGAAAACAAATATACACTATCATCCGATTATAGATTTATGAAATTAATTTATCGATCGATTATAGAATCTTTAGCAAAGGTTGATGATACGCAAGTTAAAGAATTTATTCACTCGTAAATGCTTCTGAAAAAATAAGACTAGAATTATCTCTCGAATATGAAACGAGGAAACTAGTAAATAGTCGTGTAATGCAAAGATTATGTCAATGATAGAATCTGAAAAGGTTGTTACCAGTGAAAGCAATAATGACAGTGAAGATAATACTGTATTAGTTACTATGGTAATGGCTAAGCAGAATCCCTGGGAGAATTAAAAAAAAAAAATATTTATTTGATAGATTTTTTTTTGCTTGGTGTTTTCTACAATGACGCTCTATGAGCGTACATACAGATTTATATTTAATATTTCTGACCTAAGATCGAGCAAGTGGCCAGTCTGGTCAGTAAGTTTGAAATGTATCCGCGATAAGAGTGGATTATGACATTTTAGATAAACAACATTGATTGGTTCTGATACAATCAAATAACCTGGTGGGACTTGAGGTGTAAATGAATACAGAATGTATCCTTGCTGGGCCTGATTGGATTCTTCAGTGTCAACTTGATAACTACCGTCGATGACATCACATACTAGATTGACAGCGATCGTTGATGTGATATTAACGATACCCGGTGATATATGGCGACCTTCGCTGTATGGATTATTATTGTATCTGAAAATACTTGCTGGTGGGGCTATTTTTCTCCATGATTTGAGAATCTTTGGAAAGTTTTCACTGATTACATCACTGACTGATTCTTTTACTTCAGTATCGTCAAATCCGGGAAATATAAATTTTTGTAATTGTTGATCAGTTATATTGAAATGTTTGGTAACTTGCTGTGATCCTGCATCATTGAAGAAATTTAAAATTTCTCTGTTGGCTCCTTGAAGATGGTCCGCAATTGTATTTAAGATCTTTATTGTTTCGATGATTTGTTGTTTTGTGTCCTCGCTATAGTACGTGATAATACTTAAAAATAATTTTTTTTAGATCATTAAGAAATCTTATATGTTCAGACTTGGTATCATCGGAGTAAGATTTTTTTAAAATTCTATTAACAGGTAATCCCTCACTGAGGTCAACAGGAACTGTTATCGTTGTATGACGTTTTTCTTTATCATACTCTATACTAATTAAAACCTGTCCATGATCATCAGTATATTGTCGTAGCGGCTTTTCATAACTGAAATGTTTTGAATAATTCTTTCTTTTGTTAAAAAATACATCTTGGTGTGTTTTTGGTGGACCATTAACAACAGGTGGAATCTCAGGTCATCCTAACTGATCTGATCGAAGATTGATAAATGTCAACGGCGTAATCCGGCGGTAATATTTCAATGGCAGATGACAGCGTTGTTTCGTGAACAGTAATGGCTGTCTTCGATTCTTTTCCTGTAATGGATTTAATTCTGCGTTGGAATTCTTCATTGATCTGTTCTATTTGATAACTGCCCGTTGGAATACTAACTACTTGCCAATCAGGAGTTCCATCGGGTTCATTTTTATTTGCAAATACTAATGAATTATTCGTTTGTAGTCCACCGAATGATTTTGACCTAATATTTGGCCAACTATAATAAACTCGTAATTGCGCTAATGCTATTTCGCTTGCTGGAATTGCATTTGGATAATTAATACTGAACTCAGGATTAGTTGAATTCGCTGATATAATTGTGGTTCTTACCGGAGCAGTATTAGTGACGATCTGTTGTAATAATTCCAATGACGTTGTCATTATTATTTTATTGTTGCTCTAAATTATTTATTTCCGTGATCGAAATACCCGTGGCATCGCTACGGTTAAATACTTCATTGTAGATCTTTATTATAATACTGAATTCTTCATCGGATATTATTCCATCGTTGAGCGACGAAGAAACCATCGACAATAACTTGGAATATGCTACAGTTGCAGTATGGAATTTCATCGTGTACTCGTTCAATTTTTCATTTGTACACGTACCTATCTTTTTCGCGATAATATTGAATATTCCAGCGGTCGTGGCTGACGATGAAACAACGATTGTTACAACGAACGGCGCTGTCATCGTCATCGTTGATAATACTACGCCGGTTCCGGCAACAATCGCGGAAACCGAATAAACGATGATATCAACGACAACCGCACATATACGATATTTCTTTATTATTGCTGTATAATCATCGATGATGGTTTTTAGTTTAATCTGCCATGTTGTTACTTGATCATATCTGTATCGCGGAACGTCAATCATTATACTGTATTAAGTAATTAATTGAGGTGTTTCAGCTACAAATTATATGTACCACCAGTAGGACGCCGAGGTTAATTTTTTATCAGATGGTTCCAGCATAAACGTTTATTCGGTATCTTTATTTAACACTACTGATACAGTCCCAGAAACATTATCGGTTGAATGACGCCATAGATACGTGGTAAATATCCGAAATTTTGCAGAACTAAATACGGACAGCCTGTACACACCAGTGACCTCTGCGGTATGTTTGATAGTGTTATTTTGCGGTGTCCATGTTGATGATCCTGATGATACTGTGTACACGATATTGTTAATTTGTTTGTGTGGAATTTTAACGAGATTAGTTTTATTGATGATATTAGAAATTCCACTGATAATATCGTTGATTCTCGTGTTTATATAGGTGAGATTTATGTTAACGGTCGGTGGATTTCCAAAAAAATCATTAGTGGTTCTGTTTACGTTTCTGCGGAAATTCAGAAACAGGTGTACTTGATTAGTAAAATCAGTTTTGAGTGTGGACATTCCATCGTTGATGGTAGCTAACGAAGTTGTCACTGGAATTTCCTTATCATCGACATATTTCTTCATTGCAGCGTCGAGATTATCTGTTGGTTCTCCTACGTTGATAATTTTATTATTGTTCATTTTGTGAACGCCGTGCATGGTGTCACCGAATGTTAACAACCTATCATTGATCGACATTGCAGTAATACAACTACGAACAAGTTTGCCCTCTCTGTCATATACAGCAATAAGACCTTCTTGCGATAATCGACTACGAATAATAATATCGCTGAGCGAAATATTACTCGTCTTCAATTTTCCTTCACGGTTTTGAAATATAACAAGTTCGTTTGGATCAACGTTGCAAGATTGAGCAGGTCAGATAATTCATCATTTGTTTGCCTTGTTACACGCTTGAGTAAATCCTCACCTGGTGCTTGTTGGGTTTTAGTTATAGTTGATCTTTCGTAAATATCTACCGTTATATGATTAGCGATTATTTAAAACAAAACTCGAATATTCGTGTACAGCCTTATGAGGGGTTTCGTTGATCTTGATACACCATCAAATACTGCTAGTGCTTCACGGCAATATATCGGCGGGTCGGTTATTTTTTGTGTTAGTAGCGTTGGATACCAGATTGGAATACTTTGAAGTCTGTCGATATATTTTAAAAATTCTTTTGGTGGTGACAGTCCATAGGAATCGAAATAAATAATACCTCGTGGATCAATTGCATATGCAACCCAGTGAGTGCCACGACCAGAGATTTTATCGAGATTAATAATACCCGTTTCAATCAGATTTGGATTTTTCGGTAATTGATCACGCATAAAAACACCTCTGAAATTCTTTATATTTAGTTGCTTAGCAGCATCGAGTAAATCAAAATTAGACATCGGGAAATCAGCGAGTCCCTGGAAGTCTTAATCCTTTTCCGTATCGAGACCCTGGAAATCTTAATCCGCGTCCCTATCGAGACCCTGGAAGTCTCAGACCGTGACCTCTTCGTTTCCTTTTTGTTTTCCTTGTCCAGTTGCTTTCTTCAGCGCCATTCCAGCAGCTGTCCCAACTGCACCTAACGCAGCAGCTTTTGCAACAGCTGGAGCGACAGCGGCTATTAATGCTGGGATAGCTGCAAGAAGTGGAGATATCCCACCAGTCTTAACGATGTCGCTGATAGCACCCGCAGAAAGATTTACTCGTATACCTTTCTTTGATTGCTTAGCTTTATTGAAATGCTTGAACTGGCGTTCTGTCAGTGATAATTTATTTTGGCCACCTGTGATTTGTTCTTGTTTTAATGATATTTTTGTTCCACATCGCTTCGCTGATGCTGACTGAAGTCTTTTAATCTGACTGGGAGTCAGACTGACACTAACGTGATGATATGGCATTTATGATATATTTCTGACTTCTAAATTAACACTTGCATATTTTCTACTGGAGTATCAACGACTCTCATGCGACCACCAACACCTTCAAGTAGCATTGTTTTATCGCTGAATATAACGGCGATTGCTCTGTAATTAGCAATAGCTCCTCGCGTCACACGAGCTCGAAAATGTATGTCAACGACGGACTGTCTAAACAAATTCAAATGTTCCAGCGAAAAGTAATAAATCGGGTACAGCGTTGTAAAATCTAGCTCTGATATTTGTAAACCAGTATTAATATTTTGATCACGTCCATAAACGACATCAATCGATGATATGCACGTGCCACATGATTTTGCTCGAAATTCAACAAAATATCCTCCGGTGGTTCTTGATGTCCATTTATTCTCAATGAAACCTCGGAAACACCGAGTTTGTCAAATATCATTATACTACGCGTTTGATCATTTACTCGTGCAGCATCTTGAAACGCAACGAATATATGTCGCGGCGCAAAGATACCC
Source organism: Megalonaias nervosa (assembly GCA_016617855.1). Taxonomy (NCBI): domain Eukaryota; kingdom Metazoa; phylum Mollusca; class Bivalvia; order Unionida; family Unionidae; genus Megalonaias; species Megalonaias nervosa. The sequence goes on along the minus strand of JAECUM010075772.1, from coordinate 3,549 downwards.
TGTTGTGATGCTATCTGCCATGAAAACAAGCCATTAATTGTGCTTTGAACAGCATCTGTGGTTGTTGTTAACCATGATAGCGTCGACTTTCCGCCGTTGTCCATGAAAGTGAGTAAGCGATCTTCTTCAGATATCGCTGGAGTCATTACTGGAATCCACAATGAAAGCTTTGTCAGAATTACCTTACCAGCATCACCGGCGGGTCGCCATATTGCATCATCGTCGGTTGCTTTTCGTACGAGTACAATTGTATGTTTGGCTCCGAAAATAACCTTTCTAACGCGTCTGCAGAATCCAAAAATATGTGATAGTGGAATCACGCAAGAAAAATCTTCTGCTTCCACCATGCAACATTGCTCGACGTGATCTAAATCCTAAGTTGAAATCTTGATCGACATTAATAATCATACTTTGCACATCTGCGTCGGCATTTCTAGCAAAGTTTCTTGGTCGTCCTATTTCATACTGGTTGTATTCAGGATGATCAGAAGTATCTTTGGTAAATATCAATGATGGACCAGCCGATCTTGAATAATCGCCGCTGTATCTTGCAAGGCCAAGTATCGTCGTGGCAACGTCAACATCTTTTTGAATCGATCATGTACGTGGCACTGTCGAACAACGCCATGATGCCATTATTAACAAAACCAACATTAATATCAGCTCCGTATTCAGTATTATCTGTTTTTAAAGTTTCACCTTCTATTTCAATAAATGCTTCAGCGGGTAAGAAATATCTACTTGTATCTTGAACTTGTAATTCGATTCGTCCACGCTGATTTGGCTGTCGTGCGTCGTAAGAATACTATTGATAATCACACACAGACTCGTCCTTGAGAACTGGCGCATCCATGTCAAATGCGGGATCATGTACACGTTTGAACATATTATGTTATTGGTCATCGTCTAATACGAAGACCACTTCGGGAAGTGAGGACACGTCCTGCCATCAGACTTGCTGCTACGTGTTTTTTCCTTTTCATCGGCTAACTCTGCTAGTTTTTGATTTGCGGCTTGATTTATTATTTTACTAACACTTGCAGGCATCACTTCGGTGCGGAGTAACTTTACTAGTGGAGGTCGGACTACTTGTGGTCTGCGTACTAATCGTAATAATCTATCCTTGATTGCAGAAAATGCTTTATTAGCAACGTCACCAGCAGCGCTAATACCTTTTTCACGAATAACTTCAATAGCTTTCATTCCTAGTTGCTTTGCGATTGGTATTGCTTTTGGGGCTATTCTTCTAAATAAACCCTGAATGACATCACCAAATCCATCTCCGTAAAATGTCTTGTATACAGGTAATCTTGAATTTACCACACTGACCATAGTTGGTCCACGTTGAGCAATATGTATGATCATCTATTATAATAATTATATCTAACTGTTTAATCACTGTGATAATCATCGGCGATTTCATTAATGAGGGACCGATATACGCCAATGTCCATGATCCCACCTGTAAATAATCGTTGACAAATTGATGAGATTTCGTTGATAATTTCAGGAGAATTATTACCAGCTCGTTTTCCATCGATTAAAATTTCTAATCTATCTACGTCGGCAAGTATATTACCGGGACAAGTAACAAGGCCACTTCCTCGAGTATTAATACCACTTCCAGTTGCACCTTTATCAGTATCACTTTTATCGGGACTTAATAAATAATCAAGGATACCTAGGGATTCTTCTGGGGAATAAAATGCTTCATCACTGGATGGTGAAGTAGATAATTCTTTTTCTCGTGGTTGTGGTGATAATAATTGTTGTTGTCGTTGTTCTATTGATGATAGTCGTTGTCGTCGTTGTTGTGTTCGTTGTTCTAATTCCTCTTGTCGTCGTTGTACTCGCTATTTTGGCGGTAGCGATGATGGTTGTTGTTGTTGTGATTGTGTTTTTTGCTGCAGCTGTTTTTGTTGTTGTCGTATTTGTTGTTGTTGTTCTGGTGATAATTGTATAAACGAAATATATCCATCTATTGCATGAATATATTCAATAAATCTTGGATCGTTGTTTCGAACTCTATCAACGTTGTGGTATATGCGAAATATCCATTTGTACCAAGCTTCGCGACCTACAGGATCATCGACGTATTCAGGTTAAAAAATTGTTTTCGATTATCATAACCTCTCACAGCACTCGCAGCTAATTGTCTTACATTTTTGACTTGTCTGATAGTATTAATAACATCTTCGGTAAATTTATCAGACAGATTAACCCTGGCTCGTGCTTCTGATTCTTGCTGAGTATCACCTTCCGCTTGGTCTGCATCCTCAGGTATTTCCGGAGTTGGCATCGCAGTAGCTATTTTCTTCGGAAGTTCTCGTAGAATTTATTTTGTCTTCTTAGTTCGCTGCGCTATTTTTTCAGTTGATTCAGCGGTCTTTTTCAACACAGGAAGAATACCTTCAGTAGTCTTCGTGATAGGCTTAAATAATTGCTCTGCGGATTCTGTAAATTCTTCTTGTGTTTGTTGACGTTCTTGTAATATTTGCTTAACACTATTATGAAGCGGAAGATCTTTCTGTATCGCTTCTAGTCGCTCTCGAGCTAATCTTGCTGAATGAGCTTCACCGATCATTATTGATATAATAATGCAAGATCTTTTTAAATCGACAGCAGCAGGGAGGGTGCGACCACATGTATGTGATTTTTGCTTTGTTCCATTTTTAAAAAATAAAGGCTCTATGGAACTGTTTATGTTCGTAGTCCCTTTGTTTCAAACATAATCTTTTTTAGCCCTTGTAGGAACTTTTATTTTCCAAAAATAAAGGCTCTACAAAAAGTGGTCTGTTCACCCTCCCTGCTGCTAAGATTATTGCCTGATTGGTGTGGGTTTCCCACAGCTGGTAGTGAATTATGTTCTCCTCGGACACCAACTTCATCTGAACTGGTAATAAAGATGCCTCTACGTGCGGAAGTTTTATAATTTTTTCGAAACATGTATCTGCGAAATAATAATAATAAAACAATGTTCACTAACAACAAAGTAATGCATTTTATTGTCTTTAGAAAGGTGTTCATGCACACATCAAGCATATACGTACCGAACCTGTTTCAAAGAAGTTTTTTTCTTCGCCATGTTTACCTGTGTAGTACGGGATTCCACTCGACACAAAATACCCTTACTTCAGCCAGGATCGCTGCAATATCAACATCCCCCAACCCCGTGAGTCACAAACGTCATCATTGCTTCTCCTTCCATACGACTTCAATGATTTTTTTCGAACTTTGAAGGCTAGACATAGGTGTGTGGTTGGTGTACATGAGCCACAATGTTCTATTTCTCCTCTCTGGTTCATATTTGTTGGAAAATGCTTTAAAAAATCCACAGGAAACTAAGTTTGCAATGTCTTTTCCTCATACACCGTTTGGAGGATTTTATTAAACCTTTCTAGGCTCGACATGTGGTTGGTGTTGATGTGCAACAAAGTGTTACTGTTTCCACTTGCACCTAGTTCTGTTCAAATGTCTCGAAAATTTATCATAAAAGGGTTATTTTATGAACTCATTTTGTCATCAGCTATTCTCCTAAATTGTTTGGAG
>JAECUM010075768.1:0-11875 GCA_016617855.1 Megalonaias nervosa | reverse complement strand
TATATATATATATATATATATATATATATATATATATATATATATATATTCCTTTTATATTTACTTTCATTTTTCTTCAATTTCATTATTACTTTCTTACCGAAGTATTAACTTATTTAATTACTTCCATAACTAAAAAGTAATTGCCAGTAATATTTATAAGGAAACTAAATACGAAAACATTCACTGATGAAGAAAGATCATTTGGTTAGAAAATAATATTCATGTGTATTTTAAAATTGTTTTATTGTTGCAAAAAATGTATTTATTTAATCGTTATAAAATCTATGTATCACCATACTGAAATGTGCGGAATGATTAACAGGTAGAAAAAATTTATCTGCAATTAGTCAAAATATATTTGAGCAGGTGGTGTTATGAATGCATGATTTTCTTTAGTATGCACAATGGGGCGATTAAAATGCACAATTGTGCCAGCCGGGTTTGAGACTAGATTTTCAGCAACAATGTACATCAGCGGCTGCCTGTTTTCTAACAGCTCCGCTTTTTCAGGATTGATAGTTAATGATTTTGTGGGAAATCGGTCCGTTTATGGTTCACTTCCGTCTTTATGACAGTAATATATGGAAATGAAGTGTCACCGGATTATGTAAGAAATATCTCCGATGTGCTGTACAGGTTCTTTTTGGGGTTGAATATCGCACGTTTTTAGGGATTTTCACGCGTCGCGGGGTGTGATATTGATAGTATTCCAAAGGGGACAATAATAGAAAGATCGGCTTTATTGTGCCAGTGCTTTCACTGTATAGTGTCTCCATTCTCTAATGATTTTGAAAATTGTATACATGTTGGTTATGGAAAATTAATTTGATAGCGGGTGGCTTCAGTTGAGGTGTATATCTTCGAGAGGCTGCGACCGCTTCCATAACCGAAACCTTCCACCTTGGTCATTCCGATTAGAGACCTCATGCCCACAATAGCTTGAAAAATAGTTCGTTTTTGTTGAGGGGAAAATGACGCTTTCGGTCATATTAGTTGCAAAATAATACATGAAATGCTACAAATTGTCAAACGGATGAAAGTTAAATCAAGATGTTAATTGATTTAGAGATAATTTGAATATGATTTCATATGATGTTGTTGTTATGGGGTTTAAAACCATTTCCAGCACAAGATAGCACAGACCACCGACCCACGTTAAGCTACTGGCAAGTTTTCTCACCTACCCACACTGGCCGAGCCCGAGACTCCAATCCAAGCAGACAGAGGTGAGATAGCATATATCTTTAACGGTGAGCGCCTTAGACCACTCGGCCACTGGGGGTCCCGATTTCACATGAAACTGTAAACGTCTTCTCTGTATCTTGGAATATCTTCACAAAACTATGAGGCTACTTAACGAAATCAGCACAAGTTATCGTGCCGTGGTAAAAATCAGTAGGTTATGGGAGTAGATTGCACAAATATTACTGCCTTATGACTGCCTTATAAACTGATCTTCATGTATATACACTATCTTAACTGACCTTAATTCTTTACTACAAGGTTAGCATAATTGTTCAGTGGGTTTTTTTAATGGTTCCGAAATAAACTTTACTGAAACAGCAAATTGGTGATGGACCAGAACAGATTTTAGTGACGTCACAACTGTATCCATTATCCATTATGGCGACTCTCAGCCTATACTAAAATTACTGGAATTACCAAATTCAGCCATTTCTTTATAATGCTTAGTGGATTGAAATAAACGTTTGGTATATATTTCCATTCACTCAGCATATTTAATGAAAGCAACATCGTCCAGCTCGTGGTGAAATCTCTCAATACTCAACGGGGTAGATACAGGCATTCGATCGCCGTTTTCTCGATCATAGAAAAACCAGACAGTATTGTTATGCATATTTAATTTGAACTGTTTGTTAGTGTTTTTCTTCATTATATGTGTCACGATCGATCTTTTGAGGAATTTTTACAAAGTGCAGATTTTAGGATTGTAATTTAAATTTGTATACTTCTAATAAGATGACGTTTGTCAGAAATTTTGTATTGTTTAATTCCAAATTGTTTGCCTTTAATAAAGTCTATCATTGTTAGAATTGTATTATTTTAACCCAAATTGTATATCTTTAGTAGAGATTACTATTGTTCTTACGTACTACAGCATTTGTACATTACTCATATATATTACTGTGTTTCTCTTATTCCAATAAAAAAGGTAAGAATACAGTACATACAAAACTGTGTATGCTAGCAGATTCTTCGCTGCTTTCGTCAGTGACATAACAATACATGCTATAAGGTCAATGCCTAAGTCTTGCACTGTAGGAAAAACGGGGCAAATTATTCTTGGAATCGGATCGCAAAAATGGAGAACCCCTCTAAGTTTTTCGCAAGTACGAACGGCTATCTGAGCTTCAAGAACACGAAAGATGAAGCTAGGTGTTAGCAGCCAGAAACCTATTAAGGACAAAGCAAATGTTTTGTCAATGCAGAAAAAAATATACATACGTTCCACGCTCGACAGCATAGTCAGAATTGCTACACTGCAGACTTCAGGTATTGATTTCCTTTTTACAGTTCGAACCCTGTACCTCTCTGCATACTAGCGATGTAACATCCACATTGCAAGGAGTGACACTCTTTGTAAATGGAGGCCAGAATGATCTCTCTCTCTCTCTCTCTCTCTCTCTCTCTCTCTCTCTCTCTCTCTCTCTCTCTGTGAGAGTTGCCCCATCAATAAATTGGGCAAGATGAAAAGATCTTTACTCATTTAAACTGACAACAACTAAGATCATTGACCATTTCCCATCGTAAAATATGCTATGGATAATTGTATTTTGCACTTGACCTTGTCCAAAATCAAGTTCATTTTCTACCTGACCTGAATCATTTAAATTGGTTTGTAAACAACATGTTTATCTCAATCTGAGTCAAGAACATTGGAAGTTCCCCATGAAATGCCGGGTCTACCTGTTGTCTACCATATTTTATATTATAATTTTAGTAATTGACTTCCTACTTATAACTAAGATTTTATCTTGTAAACATTTGGAACCTTCCAGAATGAAAGTTTCCATTAGGTAACATTTTTATTTAGAAAATGCTAATTGTGACCTGATGTCAAGTAGAGGACTATATAATCTTGTTCATCTAGAAATTATTCATTCGTGCTGTAAGATCTGAGCAGAATCAGACGTATTATTGTTGTATCCGGTATTTCATTTGAGCTGGAATTCATTTATTCAAATTATTTAATTCAAGTTATTCTTCTCTGGAAATACAAAGTGCTTAAAAAAAAATAACATTCTTTGAAATAGAGACTTGGATTTATAGTGAAATTCAAATAAGGATATATTCTTGGACTGTATTAGTGTGTTTCAACAAAAGGCTGTTGGCACATCACTACTACACAGGCCATCACAGGCACTTCCAGCGTTGGAATTAGTTTGGAATACCACTAAAGTTTATTCAGAACTTTAATTATTAGGACTTGTGTTAGAAATTTTAGGATTATTTAGGATTTAATTCGCAATACCGTAAGTTCTTTTTACATTTTTCACTTTGCATTCTACGGAAATGAATTATTTGTTGAATTTTACAAAGGTGTTGCTCTTCACTCTTTTCTATTACTTTGTTTAAGTCCACAGAGTCGTAATAGTATTAAGTAAATGAACGTTGCTTTACTCTATTCTTATTATTGAATACAAAAACACAATCCCCTTTTTTGTGCTATGTTGCCTTGACAAATAAATAAGTGTTTGATAGATCCCGAAAGTTTTCAGAAAAATCCTGAAATTGTACAAAATTAGGCTATCTACAGCCTAAGTCAAAGACGTCGCAACCACTAAAATATGCTTTATCCAAATAAATAAATCCTTAAAGATGACCAGGTGATGACTGTCGTCTTATATACAAGAAAATCTTAACAATGAACAGTAGCATTACAGTTCAACAAATAAAGTCCCTGTCCTTTCACCATTTGAGGCACATTTAGCAGGTTATCGCCAGGTGTCGATTTTCAAAAGATTTCTTCACTAATTTAAATATTTTTAATCTTTTAGTTATTTCAGAAGATTCTCTTTTAACATGCATTCAAGAACTCTCGTACGTCATAGCAGGAGGGTTAACAGTCTGTTTACTTCTTTTTGTTGGTCTGGAGAGTACACAGCAAGATAAAAAGTGAGTTATCTCACTTGACATATAGTCCGACATATTTTTCTGCGCTGACGCACCCCATCCCTTTTTTGTCAACTATTTTAGGGTGTTTTTTTTTGCTAGTCACAATCCGTTGAATGTCACTCACCACCGGTCCGAAGAGAACATTACGGACCCCAACTGGAGAGAATCGTGTCATGACATATCCGGGCAGAGACAAATAAAACACTCCAAATCTAATGTCACCTAGTGGGTTTCCTTACTTCATTAAGTTCATACTTTTCCATTACGTGCGCTAACGTTTATGGGGTCTAGTTCTTGATAATATCCGACATCTGGATAAGAGTTAAAGAGGGGACCACCATTTATATTATCTGCAACATCACAAATGATGTTTCGCGGGTTCCAATTCTATCGTAAACAGTGGCTTTTAAGAATGCCCCTATATTTATTCTGAGATACAATACAAAATAATAATTTCCAAAAAGTCAGAACCTCTTAACATATATGTGACAAGCGAGTTTCATTATTTTGGTTTTCGTGATACTGGCTATACAGTTTCAAGATGCGGGGCTGACAGTAAGGCCTGGTCCCATGACAATGCATAGTCATTATCACTCTCCCAGTGTGATACAGTCAGTACTGTACCGGTCTAAGACTGACATCTTAAGCAAGATGAACGTTTGTAAGTAAATCCCAGCATGTTTCGCCAATATTGATGCGAGATAATAATTTTGTTTTCGCTGACAACTGCGTCACACTTCCGATGATCGTGAAATAACATAATGTACATATTCCTCCTGACTGAAAATACGGAATCTCCTTACGTTTTTTCCCGTGATGTACAGCGTCCATTACTCTGGTTCCCTGCCTCTTATATCCCCTGCTGCGCACTCTGCCAATCGGAACATCATCTGCCTTTTCTATAAAGTCGACGAAGAAACCTCAGATTTAATGCGCCGCCATTTATAAGTATACTTGGAACATCTTTTGTTCACATGGCACAATATAGTGGCAGAACAACTGGAACATCGTATTCGCGTTTTCTGTCGCAATATATGTGATGTACTCTTTCGCAGGTAAATCACCAAATCCATCAAATTTATATCTATTCCTACAATTACATCCGATGTATTTTTTTTTTTTATTGTTTTTTATTTTTTTCTCCACTTGACGGACATAGCCAACCGATATTCTGATTGGCACTCTGTTACACGACTAACTAATCAGGTGACACAGATTTTACTAGTTACTGGTCTGTGAAATTGACTTGCCAATTTAGGCCAGGTACAAGCGAATAGATCTATTGACATTTTGTATGAATGATGTCCTTTTGCGTAAGGTCAGGGGGTCATTCGGGGTAGAATTACATTATGCACAATGGAATGTCCATTCATATTTATCACAAAAATTAATTATTTTCAAAACAAAATGCAAGAATCAATTCGGTCTAAATTTACAGTAGACATAAATTTTTAAATAACATACATAAAATATGCATTAGTGACACATTTAGTAACCAACATCCTTGTGTACGAAATAATTTTACTCGAAATGACCTCTGACCTTTGGAACTCTTCAATGTATAGAAAGCAACATTGCGAGTGACTTGCCAAAACATCTATACTTCAGTTCTGCACCAATACATCATTGTGTCACTTCAACTAAATAGGTGTCCTTATCTGGGTTCCAGGTATATTTTCATCAAAATGGCTAAAATACTTTGTGACATTAATATGCTCTACGCGCGCCTTGACGATGAGCAATAAACTTTTCCTGACTCTGGTATCACAAGGCGTATGTAGAAGTTACCTCCCTTCGTTTAGTACGCTGTCGTTAATGAGCTTGATAAAGTCCATAGGACTTACGTTACTAATTCAGTTCCCACAGTAAACCAATGCAAACACCATAATATTAAAAATTCAATAACTTTATTTGTCAGTATAGACACATCCTTGATGAATGCTGTGTGGAGAAACCACATGGGCCACAGCATTTTCTGAATCTGAATGTATTTAAAACACGTGCTTTCAATACCGCACCAACGGGTCAGGTGCTAATTTCAGTAATGAATTTTCTTACTCAAGTCTGTAAAAGGACTGAAATTACAATAATAAAACACTGTTTGTTTGTTTGGTTCGGGGTTTTTTTTTTTGTTTTGTTTTTTTTTTTTTTTTTTTTTTTTTTGGTATTTTTTTGTTTTTGTTTTGTTTTTTTTAGTTACACCTAGGATAAGCTCTCAACAGATTGTTTTCACTAAAATCCTACTTTCATCATCAACAAATCCTGTCCAGCCAAACCCATAAAATCTTTATTTTATCTAGACTGGTTTCCATTTTTCCATATTATTAGTACCAAGAGTACTATAGGTCTCACGGTACTAATTCAGTTCCGATAGAAAAGCTATACAAACACCATGATATTATAAGTTCAGTAACTTTAAATTTCTGAGTGCTCATGATCAAACCTATATTTATCAGTATCGATGCATCCTGGATGACAACTCTGTAGGGAAATGGATATGAGCCGCGGCATTTCTGACTTAAATGTGTTTGAAACATATGTTTTCAATTCCGCACCTAAGAGTCAGGTGCTAATTTCAGTAATGAGTGTTTCAAACTCAAGACTGTTAAAGGACTGAAATTCCATCAATAAAACAGTGTATCTATATTTTTTCAATTACAACTAGAATAAGTTCTCAAAAGTTTCTTTTTACTAAAATCTGTCTTTCATTATCAACCGATACCAGCCAGCCAAACCCATATATACTCTATTTTATCTTCGCCCATTTCCAGACTGGTCCCCATTTTTCCTTACATTTAGTACCGTGTGTCCTATAGTCACGTCCTTATCAAGATTCATTTGTCTCAGGTCAATATCGTAACATCAGTGAATGTTTGCTCACTGCTTGTCTTTCAGTTAAGTCTTACTAGGATTTGTTGTATTCGTCTACCTTTTACTAAAATGCGTAGAAAGCAACATTGCGAGTTACGTGTCAACATTACCTCTTAAGCGTACCAGTCAGATTAAGTTAACTTCGTGCGAGATATCGGCACAAGATCTTCACATTTCGCACGTATGTTCAGTGCAACAAAGAAATGAGATAAAACTGTCTATTTGAAAACAAATGTCTGTTTTCATTATTTTTAATATTTCCCCAACCCAGATGTGTATACCCCCTACCGATTTTAAAAATGAAAAGCATCAATGATATAAAAAGTGCACGAAACTAAGTCATTTCATTCATCAATTTTTACTTTCTGTACTGATTGTCCCAAAGAGGTCTCTAGCACTTGTTCGCGTTACTTACAAGGAAGCAATATTTGCGTGGTGGAATGTCTGTTCTCAGACAACAGGAGTGATGTAGTTCATCATCTTCAATAAACTCTGAAAAAAAAATCTAAATATCCGTGACTTTGAATTCATTGATATAAGAGTTACACTATTTGGTCCTTAATTTTGTTCAGAAATATTGAAACTAAACATTGCAAATATTGGATGCAGACGATACAGTTTTACCCTCTGTGTATGTGTTGTCCTATAAATCTCATGCATTCACTGAAAATGGACTATTCAAGGAACCTGAAAAGGACATTGAGCAAGCTCATTGTTTACACTGAAAACGCCCGTTTGGTTTGAAACGCGAACAAGATGACAGTGTTAGTGATCCCCCTGCCGGCAAGCAGATTAGAAATTATACATTTATGAATGAAATGACTACGGATTGTGTATTTGCTATATCATTGGTGTTTTGCGTTTTTAAACGGGGGTGAGGGTGGAGTGGGGCGGGGTGTATAAACTGATTGGGGCATTGGCAAATACTAAAGAATGCAAACGAAACGTTGAGTTGTCACACAAAAACCGACCTTTCTTATTATACTATCAAGTTTCCAGAATTGAAGAATGTTATTCGACCAATTTATCTTATTTCTTTGTTGCACTGAAAATATGTGCTAAAATGTGAAGATCTGGTGCCAGTATCTTCAGGAAGTTAACTATAGTATACGTCACGCAGGTCATGTAGGCATTAAACACCAACTATTTCAGTAATGGCTGTCACTTTTTAGAATTTGATTCTACATACCTTTAAGTGGCAAATATTCACTTCATTTGGATTTGTATACATCCACATTGCTTTGAAAGGTCGTTATTTAGACGCCCCGGGAAGTGCATACGGCAAAATCAATGCTAAAGTAGGTTGCCGTTTTTGGACGAAATGAACAAAAAGGTGTGATCCAGCAAAATCCGGATTGAATGTCGCGTGTTGTGATGTCACAATGAAAGCTACGTATATTGATAAACAAATCTGTACTACCCTATATTGTGACGATTCCACTCGAAGTGCTCTTTTCTTCACCCAAGTATAGTACATGGCCACCATTGTAAAAGACCATAGAGATCGATAATTTTCGTCTGGAAGTTTCTTGATGACATTTAAGGTGCAGAGCATTGAATAATCAGGATTAATTAGACTTTGATTTAAGAAAAGTAGTTGTAAATTTGAAAAGAACAATTATTATTTCATTTAAAATGAGTAAATACGCATACATGACCCGTGTGACTTTTACTATAACATCTGACTGATACGCTTGAGGCAAACTCCATTTTACATTGCCTGTCACATGACTACCCAACTCTCGCGGCCTACATGTCCATGATGTCAGAAGTCCATTTGTAATATAACACAAACAAAACCCACTGCGATAACATGTACTCGCTGGGTGATTAATTTGACTTTTTCCAGGTTGCAGCGACAGTGACAGGTTTCTGGTTGTTGTTCTCGGAATAAATTTGTGGAAAATCATGCGTGTGTGTGACTCTTTTGGGGGGGGGGGGCAAACATTACATGGTTTTCATTTAATATTTTCGATTTTTTTCGTACCACAACACTGGAAAGGGGGGAGAGTGTTAGTATCACGTAACTTAGAAAAATTATTTTCGACCAATAAAGTAAAGGTAATGTCACACTATTGTTTTGCCTGCACACTCTCCCATTAGTCGCAATGCGTCCAAAGTCAGTTGGAAATGCCACTCGATCTTTGACGTTAAATTCGGAAAGAGAAGACAGAAATATTCCGAATGACATCCAAAAATAAGTCGTACTTCAAATTAAAAACGATGTTAAACTATCTAAATAGAATCGTTTCTGACAACACATGCAGGTCAACTGAAAGTAACATGCACCGCTACATTATTACTTTTATGTTTATATTTGCTAACAAGTTAATCAGCTCCTGATCAAATTACGAAACGGTCTAAGAATGTAGACCTACCTGACTATGTTCTGTACGTTTGTCATCATCTTAAAAGGTTGTTCAGCGAAAATCCACCGGAGAAATACTTCAACTACAGCTAAAATGGGGAAATCCGACGAAATTGGCGGACTACTAAATCAAAAGCTGGAGTATGCCAAGCAAACTAGGATCATATCAAAATATCTATGATACCGTTCTCCAGTAAGCTCATACTTGACAAAATAAACTTGAAAATATTTTGGCAAATAATAGGTCGGCTCGATCGCTAAGTTGCTTTGATAATCGCTATCACTGTGCTTGACGTACACATGACGTCACTTGATAAACATGGTAGTGTCTCCGAAGTGCTTTACTGATTATTGTCGGAAAAGCCTGAGCATGTTCTGCTTGTATAAAAGATTGACACCACTCTCTGCAAAGAGCGTCTTCAGCTAAGAGAGCAACAAGCAGCACATCACGCAAAGAAAGCTTGAGATGGAAGTCAAGATTCCTGAACAAGCCCTGAACACCTTTAAGCGGCAAGGCTTAGAGAGCACGAGAAGAGAATCGCTCTTCTCCTAATCTGGGAGGACAAAGCAACTCATGGGAAATACTCCAGGCAGGACGGAATAGAAGAGTGCAGGAACAGAGGGATATACGCCCAACCCAGAATAAACCGAGTGCCTAGTCCGGGGCAACCAAAAAAGAAATAAGTTACAACAACAACAACCACTGCCAGCACCACAAAAATCACAACATGGGACAAAGCAGGAGCGAGGAAGAATCCGGAGAAGACACCAGGGTAAATAAGAAGCGGCAGCGAGAAAGTAACCCCACCCCATTGCATCAAAGACCCCGTCACCCACAACGGAGGTAGAGGAATCAGAAAAAGTAGAAGAAATCGATGAGCAATATAAAGAGACCTTATAGTACATATGGGACCAGGCATGGGGCTAACGGAACTCTACCAAAACCGGAAGGCTGCTCAACAACACATTGAAGAGGACAACCGAAAATCAAAGCTGCTGAGGCACGTTGAAGGAAAGCCACGAATAACGTCTTTTACTAGGGAGAAAGTTATGCAGAATGCCCACTACCTTTGGCCACGATGCAAGTTCAACACCCCACCCCCACCCTTGCAGACCACCTCAAAGAATACTTCATCGCTAAGTAGCTAGATTCATCGCCAAACAGCCCTTTTAGGGCTAAAAGAAACAAATCATATTGCCTGAGGGTATCTGCCTTGGCATTGGAAACTCGTTTTCATTATAACTTGTTAAACGCACAAATGTGATCCATTCCCCCTCCGTTCAAAAAGATCACACAAAAAATTATGGGTCACATAGACCTGGTATTGGTTTATGATGATTTAGGAAAATTAATGTACACCATGTACAATAAATTTTAAAACAGCACAGAATAGGCAAATTCATAAATGGATTAGCGTGATCCTAATTACAATACGTGGCTTACACACAGCCGGTTGTTGGGAATAGTCCGAAATTAGATAATTGGGCAGACTTTGATAGTACATCTATGGCGTCTCAGAGAGGTTCCTCTGATATACGGGAACTTTGGCTGGACTTCTCATTTTCTACACCCAGACATGCCGGTAGATTGCGGTGCATATCACTAACGTGTCGAATGGGCACTTGTCATCCATTCGACGAGTAATTAAGTACTGCGCGGTGCGCACAATTAATCCCTGAATTGTGCGCTTTGCACGCATTCGCGGTAGAGACGTGCATGACCGAACGACCAATAAACGTCTACAATCCATATAAATCAGACTGAAAAGGGTCTGCACTTGGCTGTTTCATACTTATTTACTACAGAGCCAGTATCTGTACAAATCTGTACATACAACTGATTGTATATGGATATGTATATAATTTAACTTTAAATTTGAAATAGTTTTCAATGTAATTTAAGCGCCGCCATAGAGAATACATTCTTACGTATGTGAAAGAAAATTTTGTGAATCTTCTCATTAAACTCATCCGAAACTTTGCAAGTTCCTCACATGCACATTGCTTGTAGTGTTCACCGAACACTGAAGTAGACAAAAACATTCCTATTGTTTGTTTTCAAACTTGATCAATAATTCTTAAGGAATTTTCAGTCTGAAGAGACTCTTCCAATTAACCCAAATTATGTCTGGTTCCCTGACCCATGTAACATCAGGGTATAAGGCTTACAAGAAAACGCAATGTTTTGTTTTGGTGATTTTAACGACATTCTCGTTTGCTTCATGCCGAGCAAACATGAAGCACGATAATTTTCCAAAGACACACCGAGACAGCTGACCTGCGTGGGTTACGAACGAGTCTGACGCTCTTCCAACTGAACTACTGCGGCACCCTTACTTGGCTAACTTCTGCAGCTTCAGTAATGTATCATCAGCGCATCAGTTGGCTGCTAGCCGTCAACGTTTGTCTGTCAGCAAAACATTGAAACCTTTCAACTAACAGTGTATCGCTAACCAGTGTGAATGATCATATAATTGCAGTTGCAAGCTTCTCAAA
>JAECUM010075762.1:0-20000 GCA_016617855.1 Megalonaias nervosa | reverse complement strand
ATAGAAATTTTTATTTTTATATATATATATATATATATATATATATATATATATATATATATATATATATACGCATATATATATATATATATATATATATATATATATATATACTTATATATATATATATATATATATATATACTTTATAAAGTAATACATCGATTATTCGAAATTCAATATATGTTCATATGAACTAGTAAACATTACATGTATCTCGTGCATATTTCTGTAATTTTGTCATGTGTTCTGAATAATGTATTTTTATTGTTTAGATCAATAGGACAAATTTGTATTTTATTTGAAAAGATTCATATCTGCATGTAAAGTATAAACAACAATACCGAATATAGAAATAGCAGTAATAGTACCATAATCAGACGTCTCTTGCTTGAGTTATATGAACTCAGAAGTGCACGTGTTTCACGCTTTAAAATAGAATACAATTACAAGCTCAGCGCGATGGATTCAAACCATGCTAATGGAATGATTTACATCCGTATCCAGTAGCATTTTGTACTATACATAATTGATGTCGATGATGTTATTTGTATCATGACCGGTATAAACTTTTTTCAAGAGAAGTCAGAACCGACAACCTAATATATGCTGAGAGAATGAAATGACCCAATATCACGATAATGTTAATCAGGGTCCCAACTCGTCTTTAGTAGGGTCGCGACGGGTCCTCTGTGGGGTCACGACAGATCATCAGAAGAAACTATATTATAAGCCCGAGGGAGGCTAATTTAGGAAGGCAGCAAAAAATGGCTGGGAACGAGTGACTTAACAGTTTTTGTATTAAAGAAAAAACGAACTATTATTTTCACATACACATTAATGCATATACTGAACGAATACAGATATAAACATAACCAACATTGATTCATGCCGTAAGGTCAATTAATTCCAACATGGATACAGCTTTGACACCACTAAGTCGCATTTGGTCTACCGCCGATACATTGGTCTACCGATCAAATCTCACCATTAAGTTCATTTTGGAACTGTTAAAAAAACACTGAATAATGATGCTAAACTATAAAGCAAAATGATGAATATTATTGAAGAGTATCGAAATAACCAAGAAACCAGCTTGCGAGACTGTCCAATTTATGCAAACTATTCCAATAACCTACCGCTTTTCACCACGACAATGTAAATTATTAGTTATGGAAACTTCAAGTTTTATCACGACACTAAGTGCTTATCAAGACACCCAGTGGTAACGGTGCTAAGACGTTTTATTTATTTTCATTTGAAATCTAATTTTAATATTATATTTCATAATGAAATGTTGAAAATATATCACTAAGGTTTTTGCCTTAAAAGTATATAATGCAAAGAAAATCTACAGTTCTTGAGTGGATATAATAAATATTTCACGAGTAAAGTGGAAATATTGTATTGTCAGGAGTGACAATACAAAATATTTCCAGTTCACTCGTGAAATATTTACTTAAATCTACTCGCTACGAGTGACGATGCACAATGTTTCATCTTCACTCGTGAAATATTTTCTTACATCCAGTAAAAGGCCGTAGATATCCTCTATATATCCAAATATAACCCAAACTTCGAAACAACTATCACTTTCAATCGCCATGCATCTTTTCACATAACTGGAATATAACGTCATGTGTACATACAATTGCTGTTTTCATACGTAAAGAGTTTACAAATATTCTGATATTCTGTACATTTTGGAAGTCGTCTATTGCGGAAAAGAGATGCAGAAATTATCCTTTACAAAAGTGTTAACAGTAGTAAATCTTCGGTAAATACGGAATTGCCTACATGTTTAACTTTTAATAAAACCCGTTCGTTACAAGATCGTTTTCCGTGGATCAAAATCTGTTACACGTTTAAGATTCCGGGATTTTAATTCCATTACTCAGCGCGACAAAAACCAAGTGCCAAGACTGAAACAAATTATGTTTGACTTTTTGTGCGCATTTTCAGAATCCCTTCAGCAATGACAATAAAAGCAGAAATTAATATAAAGAGTTAACCTAATTATTATTAATTTTAGCAAAAAGATAATTCTGTTTTACAGGCATTCTTCAAAAACGTTCAGAACTGTTACTTCTTCAGAATTAAAATATAGCATGGGCATATTCAAATAATGTTTTTTGTCAGCAAACCAACTAAATACAAATAACATGTATTTTAACACGCTGATAGGTTTACTAATTCTTAAAAGTGTTGTTCTTCCACTAATACAAATAACACAGTAACATTTACATGCACTCTGAATCATGTTTACTTCGTCCATTAACTCGTGAACAAAATAAACACGAAATGTTATCCGCAAAAATCTTCAGCAGCGAAGACTTATTCCACCATGTGGCTTTGCGTTTTTATTTCCTTTGTACGATTGCAAGCCTAAAAACGACTATGGAATTCACAACGTGTTTTGCTAAATTGAAAACTTGCGCAAAATTCTTAACATTAATGTCAGCCAAAGAATGTTCAAAATTTCAGTACAACCAGCTCTCGAGATTGACAACTCCTGTTGTAAAGTAAGTCATCAGGACTCCATATGTTTTTCATTGTTATGTCCATACATCGGAAATTTGGGAACCTAAGTCACAGAAAGCTAGAATTGGCAAGACTTTATTATTTTTCTGAGTATCGTTTGACACCAGAGAAATTATTCGCAACTTGGTATCAGCATCTCACATAATGGAAGTCATCAGCCGTTCTATACTCACAACACTAGCATACAGGAAAATTCGGCCGGGTAAACAACGATCTCTTTGATCAGAAAAGGCAGATGGTTCCATAGTGCCTACGGTAACGTGATGAGTAATTCATTATACGTGTACTTGAATAGAGTACGCCTAGACTTTAGATCTGGTGTTGCTTGATTCATAAGGGAATTCATATATGGTGAAAACTTACGAATGCTTCGAGACTTTCGCAGACTTTGTGTTTCAGGAATCTGAAATCATAGAATTGCAAATAACTATGAAGTACATGAGTAATATGCATTTTCAAAATAATATCCATCACAAGAAATTATTTGCTATTAAAACATTTTATATGTATCTCTGAGTGTTCTTGATATCAACGCTGTTATGTTTCTCCACATTTCTTAACCTAGCAAGGCAAAACTGGAATATGTCGGAAAATGTTAGGGTTTGAAAGACGATCTTTTACTGAGAGCCTGTGTTTGGAAATGAAGATCTGTAACTCAGATGTTATTTCAGTACTGATGCATGGAGCGGAATGATGGAGTGGCATATGAACAGTAGAAAAATAAATTGAACTCTTGTGAGAACAAAAGCCTCAGAAAGATAAAGAGAAACTTATTGTAAAGAACACGAAACAAAAACAAAACATATTGTAAATAATACAAAACAGAACATATTGTAAAGAACACCAAACAAAACATACAGTAAATAACACAAAACATATTGTAAAGAAAACAAAACATATTGTAAAGAATACAAAATAAACATAATGTAAAAAACATAAAACATATTGTAAAGAACACAAAACAAAACAAACAGTACACAAAACAAAGAAATAAGTGAGATGTACTACCAGGAATTTAGCGACAATCATTATGAAGAAGATATTGACATACATGGGCCATATCCTGAGAATAGCATCAGAGAGACTACCGAAAAGAAGCATTTTAATGGAACCCACCTGAAAGGAGAAAAAATGGAAGACTTTCCCTGATTACACTAAGTCGTCAGTGTACATATTCACTAGTTTTGTCCTGATGACAATCACGATGATAAGCTGCATGGTCGACAAACAATAACTTCAAGTTTTCACTTAATAATGAATTTGAAATTTATTCCAACATTTGATATATACATTCATCAAATTTCATATTGATCATTCAATTTAATTTTCTTCCAATTTAATTTAATTTTATATTTTCTATTTTAGTACATTCGCCCATTTAATTCAATACATAATCTAGAAATATGTTCATGAAACACGAATGTCCCTCTAGAGTGCCGGCCAACCTGACCTAACGCACAGCCTACCAAAGCTCTGGTTAAAGCAATTCCAGCAGCGTTCCCTAGGAGACAATAATTTAAAAATTATACGGTTTTATAGTGCCATTCATATTGCATAAACGCATTCGGTTTTAAAGTAGCAGCTCTCGTTATTTTGACAGAATAAATTCATAGAGTACTAAATGATGCGCATTGATGGTTATGTTCCTCGTCACGTGATCCATATCATTCAAACTGGACAGAATAAATGAAAATTCATTTCTTTCTTCAGTCAAATTTCAGTGATTTTTTCCTCTGATTAATTGTCTCATGAGAATTATGCGGTTGCTGTCCTTAAGAGGAAGTTGTAAACAATACTTTGTTTAATTGCAATCAATTAATTAATTAATTTCACCACTGGAACAAGCTCAGTTTAGCCACTACTTATTGACATCTTGTCAAAATAACCTGAACATGCTCATCAGTTATCGGAGACGATTGCCTTTAATGACTATTAATATAATGAAGTCTTCAAGTCTTGAAGATATTTCAGGGTACGTACCATAACCTGTACCATAGCTTAAGGATCGGTTGCACTAACAGAGTTTGACATGACTGTGACATTAAGCCATTTTATCGACTGGAGTCCTTCTATCAACTTCCTAAATGACCATAAATATCCATTAGGCAGCGATATAGATAAAAGTTAAATTAGAATGGACTTGTACTAAGTAAAAATTGTAACTCATTTACAGATTTTGAAAAGTTTTCGGGACTTGTTGGTAAAAACCATTTAAGTGTTTCGTTATCACTC
Organism: Megalonaias nervosa; assembly: GCA_016617855.1. NCBI lineage: Eukaryota > Metazoa > Mollusca > Bivalvia > Unionida > Unionidae > Megalonaias > Megalonaias nervosa. The sequence continues at coordinate 15,228 of JAECUM010075762.1, read as the reverse complement.
CTTGTTGTTGCTTTTTTTTTTTTTTCTAGCAAAGTTATCTCTTTTAAACAACGTAATAAAAACAAATTCGAAACACTAAAAATACATTTAACAAACATCCTGTCGAGAACCGTTTCAAATTCCAATTAAATACGTTCTTCTTATATTACTTTAATGCATTTCAAACGTATATATATAGTCTCGAATCTTATTTTTTTATTTTTTGGTTATTATATTCTCAAATGTATAATTAAAATATTGTCCAAAATATAAATATCACAAGTAAAGATTTACTTTTATAAGACGTGCATAATACTAGTAAATCATCTTTTCAATGGTTATATTTAGACTTGCTGTGGACGGCTCCAGAGCATCTCAGGGAGGCTGTGTCAATGAAGGGCTCAGAGAAGGGAGATGTTTACAGTTTCGCTATTATTATGCAGGAAGTTATCCTCAGGAGTCATCCTTACAGCATGACGGGATTAAGTCCACAAGGTAATATGGATAGTTCCTACAAATCAAATTAATAGTCTCTACTGAATCTAGTTGGCCACTGAAGTATATGCTTTTATTGTGCCAACTTGCTTTTTACCGAGGTAAATAGATAACAAATAAATTACGCAATTTTTATATTTTGCTTATGTCAAATACATAATATAAGAAGCGCTGACAAATATGGTGAATCCCATCCCCTCACCCACTTCATCACTGGATAATCTCTTCCTGCGCTAAGTCAAGCAAATAATATATTTTCTTCTCATTGCTTCACAATATATAATATTTAATACAAACATGTGGTTTAAACTGAATATCGGGAACATTATTTGATGTTCAAGTAGGAAGAACAATATTTTGACTGAATGTAAAACAACAGCTTTACAAAAGGAATTACTCTGCAAATTTGAAGTGTGAGATGTGAATATGTGATTTGGATTTTTAACGTAGCTTTAACAATTTTTCAGTCACATCGCTACGATGTCTGCAGTGTGGCAGTTTATGGTGATGTCTAGCACTGGGGTATCATACCGCAGTCATATAGCATGATGTCCAATCCTGTCACATTATCCTGACACCAGGTCGACCAGTCCTAACACTAACCTCTTAATGCTGAGCGCCTAGTAAGGCAGCTGTTAGTACCGTTTTTATAAGTCTTTGGCATGACTCGGCCGGAGTTGGAACCCGCGACCTCCCGCATCCGAGGAGGACGCTCTAACCATTAGGCCACCGAATGTGAAGTAAACCATATTCAGAAATTTGTTTAACATTTAAAAAAACAAAATTAGAAAGAGATTGTCAGATAAATGGAATGCAGATCCTAATGCTCTATATCGTGATCTGATTATTATGATTCCATGTTACGATGCGTGTGTCTTCATCAATGTACTGGAAATAATACGTTTTTCTACCTAGAAATCAATCAAATGAAATATGTTAACCTGCGTTAATCCTAAAATATATAACTTAATTTCTCCAGCTTTGTGGAGAAACTTGTATGACCTTTAATGCCGTACAATAGTTTTTCATTAACCTAAAAATGCATACAAAATTGGAAATATATAGCTAATAATAGGTATCAGAAAATCTCTTACTCTTTTTTTCAGCCCAGATTTATAATCATATACTCGTTCTAGATTATCACTATAATAACTGGAGAACCACTAATTATACTTTAATTTGACCAGGAGCATCTTCCTGATCTTTTGGGCGCTTAAAGCTAAATATGTTTCTGCATCACAAAGTGGTAGAGTGTAATTTCGAGGACGTGAGGTCAGGTGAACTTGTTCAATATTACGTATGGTATATTTACTCATTTGTTTGCAACACATGCAGCTATTTCAATATCTCTAATATTGTTAGTTAATATATGTTATCATATAGGTTGCATCACGTCATAGAGTTTCATAAGGACTTCGTTTAAATCAATGCCCGCCATAATTTGTGTCATTCGTGTGTGAAATGTATAAGTGAACTTAAATAATTTTAAAAAGATCTTTCTTTTTTCAAAAGCATTATTTATATTAAATTTTCAACTTATCATTTATGGCAAATATGTTATATTTCTATGGCATAAGTCCTGCAATAAGTAACAAGTTACTATTCTTCCCGTTGATGAAGCTATGGAAAACTGACACCAAAGATGGCGGACACCTATTCCTAAGAGTGAAACAGGGCTTGTTTCTTAATGAAAAGGAATTGCTCGGGATTTGCGTGCTGGCTACCCTGGTTATTTAAAAAGACCTTGCAGAAAGAATATCGAACTTGGCCTTACTTCAGATGTGTATCTCTCAAAATTTCTGCTGCTCCGCTTGGTCATTTTCACTTCTCTAATTTATGAACTAAATTGGAAAAAAAAATAGTCGATAACCTTTTCACTTATTATTATTATTATTATTATTAATTCGTTTCTTCCACTTACGAAGTAAGTATTGTCTACTCTAGCAAGATTTGTTTGCCATATTTTAATAGCTGCTAAAGCAAGCGTATTTTTGAACTAGTTCAAGTTCATATCTCCAGCACATGTGAGAGGCCATTTCGCCCACATGTCTGCTCTAGGCAGGGCGTTGTTTCCCAACTACAACATATAAACAAATTTCAATCACAGTATATGAAAGAAGCACAGAGGTATATCCACATTCTCTTCATTGTGACTGTTTCCCAAGCACTCAACTTCACCTTCTATCTGTCGCGCTTTGAGAACATCTGACTACGGTGGAGCAGAATCTCACGCACAACTTCATTAACTTCCTTATTTTCTGTCTTAAAACTCGTTCGTAACGCTCTAAAGTAACATTTAGCGACGATATATATCAATACCGTGGAGTAATGCGAAGACTTTAACGTTATGTGATCAATATAATCTGAGCTTTTTCACAGCTCATAATATAATTCCACAACTTTCATATCATAGTAACACTCGTATGTGTAGGGAACCCTATACAACATGCAAAAGTCAATCAATAGATTGTATTGATTGATGGTAGTTGTTCGACATGAAGGAATTATCTTGAATACAAAATCTATAGAAATAAGGAAACTTGATGAAGGATTTGAGTATCAAAAATGAGGATTTCAGATACATGTGGGAATATTACCACATTTATGAGCACAGTATTTGGCGGGGGGGTGTTAGGTTTTTTTTGTCTCAGTTTTGTTTAGGGTTGTGGGGAGTATTTTGGGGGTTTAGCTTTTTACTTTTTTAGTAATCTTTTTAGGAAAGCATAATTGTGCCATCAACAGGTGATAGTTCACAATGACATAAATTTAATTCAGTTACACAATGGGAGAAAAGTTCGCGTGTGTTTCTTTAGCATGTCAAGCACAAACTGTACCACTTCGTTTTTGCTATTTCTATCGTTTTGTCTTATTTGTTTTTGTTTATTCCCATAAGATCATATTGAAATATTAAAAAGTGCAACGTTGTTGAAAAATATCATTTCATATCTAACAATTCACATTAACTGCACGATTGAAACCAGTGAGATTGTAAGAAAATACATTCGCACAAATAACTGTGTATATAAAGACAAACGATGAGTTTTTATTTAATTATTTCCTAAAAGATATTCATTTTCATTCATGCGCCCTCAAACATTCTGTCTAAACGACCAATAATGGTTTATGTATGAAACCATCTTGAAAGTCTTTTATAAAAGTAAAGGTTATAATATGTTTAATTTGACTAGTGCAAAAAGTGTGTGTGTGTGTGTGTGTGTGTGTGTGTGTGTGTGTGTGTGTGTGATTAATCCCCTTCCTTTTTAACGTTTTATGTTTTCACCATAAGATTGAAATGTTGATTACTTTATCTGAATCGCCAACTTTAGAGAATACCAATACTAATTTCGAGAAAGGAGTTGCAGTTTAAAAACAGACCTATATTTAGCAGTAGGTGAAGAAAATAATTTTCTTGTATTTAACTTTATCTTAGTTAATTTCCTCTGATGAAAAGTATCTCATTTATTAGTGGCATTTAGGCATATTCCATTCCAAAGATCCCCTCCTTCAAAAATCAATCATTGAGTCCCGCAGATCTAAACCAAGATCTTTAACTTGCTCTCTGAAACAAAAACTAATTAACCTCTTGTCAAGTTCATTTATCAGGCATACATCAGGAACACGTGATGAAATTTAATCATTCATTTGCTTCAAAAGCGAAATGTTAAGCTTATCACTAAACAATGGTACAGAGATACAAGGTCTAGTGTTTCTTTTTCCCAATAAAATTAATTTTAAGAAGCTGAGCAGCATTACCAAAGCGTCGTAATACTTTTATCAGACGGGTTTGTGACTCCAGTTCATCCGAGGCTCGTCCAGAAATACGTATAATCATAGCTGATTGGGTTTGATGGGCAAGTTGATTAGATTTGGACGAATAGCGGGTTTGCTCTGTTTGCCGTATCAATTAGATTTCTCATTGTTTAGATAGCTTGATCATTTTTTCGAGCATGATGAAATATTTTGCCTAGGGCTTTTGTAATTTCGGTTATCATCAGAGTATTGCAAGAGACAAAAATTGATAAATAGTCGGATAGATTTGCTTTGTCTTGGCAAGGGACATCCATTCCTAATATCATCTTAATGACAAGATATTTATCGTCCAAAACTATGATCTGCATGCTCATTTCTGTTTATAGTTAGAGATATAGATATTTATGTTTATAGATAGAGATACAGAAAGAAAGTCAGCTGGATAGATACAAAAGCAGGAAGACAGACGGAAGGATAGATAAATACATAGACAAACAGATGGACTTATACAGAGAGACAAAGACAGACAGACAGACAGACAGATAGATAGATGGATGGATAGATAGATAGATAGATAGATAGATAGATAGATAGATAGATATTATAACATTCTTGAATGTCGGTCAGGCGGTTTCATTTAAATGTGTTGGTAATGTTTCGATATTAGAACCAGACGCATTCAACTTGAGATATTACTTTCAGACATTGGGAATGATGTTTTCTCCCTAGAGCCAATCAGGTAATTTCGGGTTTTCACGGTGGTCACACCTCTGATAATGAACCTGAAAATATGTATCAATTGCAAAATTCGCAGAGTTCATTTGTGCTTGAAAATCTTGCCTCACTATCAACAAGCTGAAATTTGTTGACAAAAGATAAATGTCAGCTAAACTTTTCATAGTAGCCCGACACCAATAGATTGGAACAACAAAACATGTGCAGAGAAAGTTCAAAGCTTACGTAATAACATCAATTCTTGTTATGCCAAAGGACCTAACAGCTTACTAAGCTGAATATTAACCGTTTTTTATTTATTTCAGACTTCCCTGTAAGGTAATGGATCTCAGTTCTAAATCACAGCAGTTAAATTAAGTAACAGAAAAGCAAAACCAACAAGTTTAGTAAAATTCAACAAATAATTTCATTCTCTGAGTTATAAAAGGAAAAGGTAAGAGAAATGTACAGTATTGCAAATCAAATCCCAAATAAACCCAAAACTTCTATCGCAAGTCCAAAAGAGTATAATGAATTTCAGGTCTTGAATGTGCTGAGGTACAAATAGCCTTGATGTGCTGATGAGCCAACGGTATCACGCTGATGTAATCCAGAATTAATTTGAATGAATTCATAATAATCCCAAAATAGTGTTTTAGTCCAAACAGTCATGTAAGCACTTTGTATTTCCAATGAATAATTTTAATAAATGATTCCTCTCAAGTTAAATCTAAATTCAACAGGAAACATCTCTGCAGTCTGAAAATAAAATATGAACATGAATAGGAATAAGAACTAATAATTGTTCACTTCTTTCACTTTATATACATCCTCAGGACTCTATTTCGGAATAAATTCCTACTGGATCTCTGTCGCAATATATCGCCATCTGACATTTGTCGCAATACATCCCTGCTTGATCTATGTCGCAATACAACCCCACCTGACCTACATCAATAACTCAGCCATCCCAACGGAAAATTACCTCAAACTGTAAACAGGTTCATTATCTAGAACCTTACAAGTTCATAATCAAGGATGAGTTTAGAAGTCAAATCTAAGTAAACAACCTATTTATAGCTTACAAATGATCATTATTTTAAAATATACTCTATAATCATGGTTAAAAAGTAGCTATGTAATGTGTTGTTTATAAATGATTATGAGAATCTGCAACCATGAACAAAAATTAAACACACAATATAGAGTAATTACGCTTAGTTAGCGTGAAGTTACAATAGTTACAAGATGAATGTACATTTACATTAAAAAAAAATGTATAATAAAAGTATTTTAAAAAAACCAATATATTAACCTTGAACTTTTTTTAATGAAACAGCCTCAGAAATTACATCTGTGTAAATTTTCTTTCTTTTTTTGCGAATTGCAATGCAAATTTGGCTAATATCAGTTAGTAGATGCCGAGCGACACTATTAGAACTAACTGTAGGCACTAGTTCGGATGCGAAACAAGCAGCAAAATACATGTGCATAAATATACAGTATGCAAAGCAGGCGCAAAATAAGATAACACTACAATATCCGTGACGGATTTTGATCATTAATCTGTGTAAAATGCAAAATCAGAGAGCGAGAGCATGATAATTTATTCTATAAACATTCAAACGAATCTTGCAAAATATTTTATAACATATTCAGAAGAATCGTCGGCTTTGAAGGAGATAAGCTGTTATTGTCAAAACTGTCAAAATGCGATCTGTTCATATTATTATAAGATCTCAAGTAGTCTATAAATGAAAGAAAGAATCTTAAAGAAAAGTAAACTCTATGTTGCTATCATTTTTCTCGATTTTTTCCCTCATTTTCTATCCGTGATTGGCTGCACTTTGTAATCTCATCTACGTCCATATTGATGACAGGAGTGATCATTATTCGATTATATTTAACGTGGATGCGTATATGAAAACGAAGATTTTATTTCACGGATGTAGTCACATTTCCATTGGTAATACGGACCATTGCTTGCAAACAAAAACTCCATCTACATCAAGAGGATAAGTAGATGACATCAAAGGAAAAGGAGGTGGGAGATCAAGATGTGGAATCAAACGTAGACTATAAGAAGGTGCGATATTATTTGGTAATTTTCAAAACTCGTACACGTTCAATTCAACACAAACTTAGGATTTCAAGATAACGCTTTGCATAATAGATTCAGTTTCTATTGCTCAGTTGCTATTACCATCTTTTATTGATTCTCTCTGAGCAATACGTATTGGTAATTCAATATTCGTGAAAACACACATATGTACACTGGCCAATTGGTCCACCTTCATTGTTTTCGATGGAAACTAAAAGCTTTTATTCTCATATACAATGAAAGTTTGATTCAGGAACAGGTGTGCGAATAACTAAGCTAATGATGTCTATTTGGTTGGGATCGCTGACACGAGTTAAATAAATCACAACATATCACGTAAGCCTATTCAGATCTAGTTCTGGAGGTTGAATGATAAACTTAATAAGGCTTAATGTGTGACAGAGACAGTGATTAATTCCAATGTTTCAGATTTAATTAGATGACCTTGCAATTCAGATGGTGCTTCCCTGATGACACTTTAATTGGGACTTAATTTCCGTCACCGATAGCTTACTGTAAACGTCTATGAACAAAAAAGACAAATCTAGGCAGCTTTGATTCAAAACGAATTTGGGCTGATACAAGTTCTCTTCGGCGCGTCAACGATTCCTACATGCGCACGTCAGAGATAACACAATAGTTTCAATCGGGGTATGTGATACGGAAATAAAACCTGAATATCTGAGGAAATATCTCTGTAAAGGCACAGAAATTATTTTGAACGCATACTTCATAAGTACAGATTCAATCACGACCTTGATGTGTACCGATTTCTTAAATATCGCCAGAGCGACCATGTCTCTTGGACCCCAAAGGCCCTTGCAGAATGAGAAACGAAAGATCTATCATTTTACCGAACAATGAAAAGCTCTCTTGATTTTAGTTCCTATGCAGTTTTATTGCATACACATGTAACATTACACGGTTGATCTGGTGTTAGTTAAAGATATTCAACTTTTATTTCTGCATCACATACCCCGATTGAAACTATTAATCTGTCATCTCAGACGTGCGCACCGAACAGAACTTGTATCTATCCAATTCGTTTTGAATTTCATCCACAATGTCAAACTAAAAATATTTAAAAGCGCTAAAAAGAGAATCTCCTTTAGTATTACTTATTAATGCGTCCCAACCCTAGGCCTCCATGTATCCTTTCCACTTATCAAACCTCTCCGTTTCGTACTAACCAGGTATAAGTAATATAAATACTAAGAAGAAAAAGTAAATATTTTATGAGAGTTACTATGTGAGTGACAAGTTAATGAAAATTGGATGAGCCTTTTTGTAAAAGTTGGTAAATTTTGTGCAATCGGCCCTAGATGCAGTACCAATTTAGTCGACCTCTACTTGTACGTTTTTATTTCATACGTTAAAATCATCTGCTAACAGCTCTTGCTTGGGATTAGTGTTTGGGTTGTATTAATGAATACGGTCCATGACAAATTCTCTAAGTCATACTAGATATTCTTACACTTGAGGGGCACGTGCTGGCATATATAAAGAGAGAATAGTAAGTAGATGTGTGCTTTAACACTAGGAATCACGTGAATCTGGCTCATATCAGGAAGTGAATTTTCACCGATAGTATAGACAATATCATTTTTCGGTCCATACAGTCTTTTGCAATCAATTACAACAGGATTACGAGCAAATCGTAACAATATCAATTATACTGAAACGATTAGAAAAGATACCAGACGCTGTAAATTCTCATATTAGAAACAGAGGCATTGATTTCATTTATGTCAAAGTACGAACATTGGAGATAAAGGTGACATGGTGGTACCTGGAATTACTAGACTGATTATTTCTGCTAGAAGGTCCTACTAATTGCAAATTCTTATGAAACAGGAAACAAGAATGCCCATAGCGTACACGCCATCTAAACCGTTTATGTGTGGGCGAGTTCTAATGTTTGAATTTCGCCATGATAATTTTACCTCGGAAAATGCTCCAGGAAATATGGTCTGTGTTTTGAGGATCCAATGGATCTCGCGCGCCGTCAAGCTCCTTAAATTACTTTCAGCAGAACGATCGCTCTCCGCAGTCTTATTGCTTAAAGATTTCCAGATGTTTTCTGAGCGAACTTCTCAATTTTTGGCAGTTGCCTTTCACAAATACTGATATGTTTACAGGATCCGCCATTTTGACATATAACGTCATGTGTTGTAAACTATGATGTCGTTAATATTTTACTGGCACGAATGTCTTTAAGACGTTAATTCATTTAATTTAATGATGAAACATATTATTGTTCGTAACAATTTAGCTTATTTGGTGACATCGTCATATCAAACCAGTGTTCGTTTTGTTTCATGTGCAATTTTACTTCGCTGACTTTTACGTTAACAGCCACCACTGCATACATAAAATGTAATCAACTGAAATGATAAAAGCCAATTCAGTTCAGCTGTTTGTACACAATACTGGCAAGATTGACGGTGAAGAAATAGTAACAAAATATGATGCAAAGTTTGTGCGAGGCATTCCCAAAAATATACAGTGACAGTCGTATTCGTATTTTAGGAGTGAATAACTCTCCTCGACACAGCCAGAAGAACTGTTCACAGCCCTCCTGCACTTTTACAAAATACAAGGCCTGTGAAAGCATTTATGACCGGTACAATACTGGTATATCTCACCTACATTTTTGCTGTGTCATTGACAATAATTTCATCAAGATTGATTACATGTAAAATATGCCATACATGATCAGGGAATATACTCTTTCACTCTATGTCACCTAATGAAAGGATTTAGTAATAGCTTAAATATACGAACAAATCTTATCATAAACTACGTAACCGCCTGTGTTATATTAATGTGCAGTACAAATGTGTAGTACAAATGTTTTATACAGATGTGTTATACAACTGATACGAAGGTAATTTAACACATTCCATGAGTCTAACGCAGCGTTCGCTTTCTGACTATGTAATAATTATTTGATAACACATAATAGTTGTATTTATCTGGTAATTTGCCCAGGGGTGAATCAGTTTTCAGCTTTTGTCATTGATGATTCATCAGGTGCAAAGGCTTATCAATTAGAAAATGTTTACAATCACTCATGAAATAATTATATTGTTGTCGACTAGAGACAGTTTTTGCGTCCTTTCTCGCATAATTCACAAAATGTGTTCATTACTTTAAGGTCTAATCAGTCACTATCTCCACATTCTACAAATTAGCGCAAGATAACAAATTACAATCGGCTTAATTGATTGGACTTTTATGGCGAGATAAACAACTTCAGATTGTAGCTAATGTGCAGTCAATCCTTAGACCGAAAAAATAAATGAAATTGTATAATTAGGGATCAGGGATAATTAATGAAATCTTAAAGGTTAAATTGGTAAAGTATTTGTGTAAACAAGTACGTCGATGATTAGGTAGATAGAAACATAAGTGTGTAGGTAGTAGTATCGGTGGGGTGGATGGGTACATTGGATGTTAGATACATAATAAGGCAGGTACATGGGTAAGGTATATGATAGTTGATATTTTAACAAAGCTTCCTAAGCAATGCATCACCATGTATCATTTTACACATCACTAGGATAATTATATTGCAATAACAAAGACTAATCTCATATCGTAAGAATGAAAAGCAATGAAATACATTTATTTTCTATACAGTATGGATCCATATATATGTCTGTTTGTATGTGCAAATTTCGCTCCTAATGCCACTAATGATGTACTATTTCATTACCCCATTTGTTCTTTCAACATAAGTTCCTTTCCGATGTAGTTAACGCGATTTCCATACAGCATCTCATTTCGAATTTCCTCATTTTTCCAGAAATTATTAACAAAGTGAAGCATCCCCCTCCATTTCTGCGCCCATCAGTAACACATCAGGCCGCTCCACCACAGTACATTCAGATCATGAAGGTGTGCTGGTCAGAGAACCCGGACATTAGACCGTTCATAGAGGAGATCTACCATCAATTCAAGACAATCACGGGTGGCAAGTAAGTGTGGATGTCTCTGCCTGTCATATCCCTAAAATCTGTCGGAGTCTCTGTACATTCCTGATCCAGTTGTGACATATCTCCTGCGTTCTTTAACAATATCTCGATCATTTTATACTGTGTAACAAAGAGTGTTATGGTGAAAGTGTTTAAAAATGCCTCGCCAAAATTCGCGGACATAAAATTATAACTTTCATCTCGAGTTCTGTCATACAAATTCTTTCTCAGTAGAAGAAGATATCATTTAAAGCACGGTACCTTTCAAGAATCATAAAACCTTATATTTTTATACTAAAATAATCATGCAGGTTTGCATTTGTATCAGCTAACGGGAACTGCTGTCAGTTGCACAAACTAGTATTTCGGATGAACCGTAGCGTTTGTCTCTGCCGCGCTAATATGGAGGAGGATTACCGCCATAATTATATGCGTGTATTTTCTAATCTTCCTTGATGCACTATTGTAAATGGCTGCTTGCAAGATCTACTTTCATAACTCTATCCAGGTATATTGTATTCTTCATTGATGCAAACTGTACATGGCAGTTTGCAAGTGCTACTTTCCTTCTGCATTATTGTAAATGGCTGCTTGCAAGTGCTACATTCCTAATTCTAGTCATGAATTTTCTGTTCTCGTTGATACAAGCTGTAAATGGCTGCTTGCAAGTGCTTAAATCTACTCTCCTTCTGCGTCATTGTATCTTGCAGTTTGCCAACTACTGTACCGATTTTGCAGTTTGTCGCATGGCAAAACGCTATGTCAGTTATTACAAGTTTTGTATATTCTGTTTATAAACTTGACATATTACAATACACCATTCCAACTGCTGTTTTCATACAGATTTGGCCTTGCAACAATGTAAATACCAAGTTTTATCAGTATCGACTTTGTCCAACTCGTGTCGCCGTCTGTTGTTATAATGGCATACTAGAGATTAGCATGGCATTATGACAACAGACGGCGCTCTAAATTTATAGTTTTTACTTTACCAGAAACAATTAATGCTCCCCACTGAGCTCTACGGCATTCAGTTCGTGTCGATAAATATCGTAACTCTTTTCCAGTCCTCTTTTTAAGGTGTATGTTAGCAACGAAGTTTTAATCATTCTCTAAAACCATGTGCTTTCTTGAAGATCTAAGTGATTTATAGCACCTTAAGAATTCAAAAACGCATACACTACAGCAGGGTGGTTCATCTTCTTCAACCCCAGTTTTGACGCACTTAAGTATTTACTTTCACTGTTTAAGAAATCTACTTCTTAGTGATATCTGTCCTTACTTTGGAAACATCAGTTATTTTAGCAAAGTAAGGATCAGAAATGACAATGATACATTCCCTCGTACTCTTCTTAACGAGCTTTCATCCGACGACCCCTGGTTGTAAGGATCGCATTGTACGTCACCTCACAGACATCTGACTTTTCCTGTGATACTATTGTACATAAGATCCTGCGAAAATAATATATTCAGAGCAACATCAATAGCACATAAAAAAAAGTTTATTGGTAAAATGACATTTAAAAAAAAAGCATTCCTAAAGGATTTCTTATTCTTATCACAATCTTCATTTTGGAACATATATTGTCGCAAAAACCGAAATAATCAAATTGTAGAAAATTATGTTCGTATCATGATAAAAATGTTTGCTTGCGATTAGAAGTATTAGATTTAGTGTACGATTGTTTTCCAGTACTTAATTTGCATTGTTGATGTACAGAACCTCGACCTTTAAATGTATTTTTTAAAAACCCAAAACAAACAAACAAACAGCCTTAAAACTGGTTTGCATCCTTTTAAACTTTTGTCTCTAAAAGTGAGACAAAAGACATAATGTTACAGGAGGTTTTACTTTTATTTATTGCAATTCTTACCATTATCAAACCAATTAAAATACTAAAAATTGGTTCAAGAATTTTAACAATATAAATATAGAACCCTTAGGATCCAATTATTTAGCTGCTCTTTGTCACATTAAAGATTTTTTTAAAAGCTTGAAAAGAATTTTTGAAATGTGAATGTAATGACGCATGATTCCGACTTATTAAGTGTGCTGCTTTTTGCAATATAAAAGTAGTTATCTTTGATCAGAGAGAGAGAGAGAGAGAGAGAGAGAGAGAGAGAGAGAGAGAGAAAATATGCACCAAAACTGCATATTTCATTAACTTATTTTAATTGTATGCATGTATCCTGGGTCGATATGCGTATTTTGGGACACACTTAGGGTATTTCATTCAGCAAGTATCAACAAGAGAAAAAACTCTACTAATCTTACTCGATAATTATACAGGGTAGAATTTTACTGATCACTGTCTTTTTATTTGGTTTGATTTGATTTATTTACCTACATGTATCCTGGGTAGATGAGGGTGTTTTGGGACAGTCTTTTGCTTTTTTATGGTAGTCATGGGGTCTTTCATTTGGTGATAATTACCAACATGGGAAAAAACTCTCCTGATCTTCCTCGATAATTATACAATGACTTTTTTAAGGCTTGATTCAGTATAATTGTATACATGTATCCTGGGTAGGTGAGAGTGTTTTCGGACAGTTTTGTGCTAGCCCCATGACTTTCAGGGTGATAAGCAGAAAAATTAAACTGTTGGATATCTAATTCATGCACCGCTCCGGTGGCCTAGTGGTATTCGGCCTCGGATGCGGGAGGTCGCGGGTTCCAACCCCGGCCGAGTCATACCAAAGACTTTACAAAATCGTACTAACAGCTGCCTCGCTTGGCGTTCAGCATTAAGAGGTTAGTGTTAGGACTGGTCGGCCTGGTGTCAGGATAATGTGATTGGGTGGGACATCATGCCACATGTCTGTGGCATGTTGCCACAGTGCTAGACATCACTATAAACTGTCACACTGCAGACATCGCAGCTATATGACTGAAAAACTGTTAAAGCTACGTTAAAAATCTAAATCACATCACATCACACATCTAATTCATGCACAAGTTCTTGGAAATAGTCAAACATAAAATCTGCTGGACAGATTTGGGGAGGCAAACAAGTGTTAAAAACATTGCCTAAACTTTAGAACAGTTTTTGCTTTAATATTCTTCAAAGGAGATCTTCTGGATGCACACATTATGGTCAACAAGTATTGGTTGCTTGACTTGGTATTAGGTAAGGAACCGACAGTCTACCATACTTCTGTTAAATGGCTTGTCAAATAATAAAATACAGGAATAGGTTGCAGATGTGCCTTAGATATTTTCTGACTGGGATTTCCTACCATTTGACAAGTGTGACAAAATCTTTGGTACTTACAAACATCATTTTTAATTTTCGGCAAACAAAAATGATTCAGGATCTTGTGATAAGTCTTACTGACAAAAATGACCAGCTTAAGGAGTTTTATGGGCTAGACTATGAATTTCCTGTATATACGACGTAGGAATAACAATTTGATTGCTCACTGACCACTCATCACCAACAGGTACATCAGGTGGTCGCCATTTTCTCATAATGACCCCATTTTTCACAAAGTAACAAACTGGTAGTTGTGTAACTTCAATTTCTGAAACCCAATCTTATGTCTTCTCTGAGGAACAGCACTTGGGGTCCTATTACTCACATTAAAATGTCTTGCATGCTCATAAAGTAGCTGTTACTGTCTCTTCAGATATCTTGCAGTTACTGTCTCTTCAGATATCTTGCAACTGCAGTCAGAAATTGGCAAGTGGTTTCTATTATTCTGTGAAGAAACTAACTTACTTATGAATCTCTCTCTCTCTCTCTCTCTCTCTCTCTCTGCTGAGTGAATAAGTCATTTAAATTATGGAATTTACCTTATCCATTGTTCCAAGGCACATATATTAGGAATAACAGGCCAAATTTAAAATTTCATCTCAGATTCATAAATATAATAGTTTTGTGAAGGTCCAAACATCAGAAAAACAAATTAACAACTAAAATATAATCCTTTTCACGTCTTTTTTGCTCAGAGCAAGTGCAAATACTTATTTTATTGCCGGCAAAAAGCAAATTCTCCAAAACGTGAGCATTTTTGTACAGTGTATATATTGAATACAGATTCAGTAATGGAATGGGGTCTTTTTTATTAATTCTTGAAACTGTCACTAGGGAATATAATCTGACTGTTCTTGAGGCATTATTTACAAATGTATGTGGTATACAAAAGGAAATGTGTCTCGGCGAATCCAAAATTTACAGTTTTAATTCCTCAGAATTTGCAATTATGAGTGTG